>CM046445.1:86646862-86854362 GCA_025506515.1 Flaveria trinervia | reverse complement strand
CACAATCATCTAGAACCACTGTCGGTTTTAAAAATAATGTTATGAAAATTCACAACGGAAAATAGATAAAAATAGGCGCATCGAAACATAAAACTTGAAATTCCATTAAAACAATGTAATATAAAAGTTGTATGGAAAACATAAAAAAACTAATGAAAGTCAAACCCTTAAAACAATTTAACGATTAATATGTTTGTGCTTTGATGACCGGTACATTATTACGCATAACTCCATTTCGAACGAAATTTATATCAAATATAAATAAAAATTAGTACATTACAACGGTATATTAATTTTTTTACAAAATATCATATTTTAAAGGTTATAGGAAAAAACAAAATAACTTTAATAAAATATAAAGTACAAAAAGACAAAAGTATTATTTAAAAGAAAAAAAACATACTAGGCATTAGCTATTTGTAGTTTGAGCTTCAAGCCTTTCCATTTTATTTTGGTTTTTAAAGTATACTTAATTAATAATTAATATATGGTTTATAAAAAATTTTCTTCAAATTAAAAAATAAAATAAAACCCCCGACCAAAGTACCTGTTTTATAATATTAGATACAAGAAGTCATACGCCTCCAAATGTAAAAAAACCTAAAAAAATAATAATTAATTTTACACTTGCAAAAAAACTATATTTTTAGGCGTAAAGACTTATAAAAAGTTTCTATAAAAGTAAATATTTTTTATTGAGATTGTTGATACATATGTACGTAGTTTATGAGCTTAATGTAAATGTCTGTCATGTCTTACACATATGTAATGAATGAGTTGAATGAAATACAATATGTGATGATTCTTATAATGCTTAATGTTTCATTGTTTATTGTGTGTTAAAGTATGTTGAACTAGCTATATAGGTTTGTGGTTGATGTGCATAGTTCTTAATAAAAAATGATGGAGAAATGTGTTCAAACTTAATCGTATGAAGTCTTCATACGAATGGACCATGCTAATGGACCATATGCATGAATACTTCATGCTAATGGACCATATGCATGAATACTTCATGCTAATGGACCATATGCATGAATACTTCATGCTAATGGACCATATGCATGAATACGTCATGCTAATGGACCAGTCGCGCGACTGAACCAGGAGACTGGATCAGTCGCGCGACTGAACCAGGAGACTGGATCAGTCGCGCGACTGAACCAGGAGACTGGATCAGTCGCGCGACTGAACCAGGAGACTGGATCAGTCGCGCGACTGATCCAGGAGACTGGATCAGTCGCGCGACTGAACCAGGAGACTGGATCAGTCGCGCGACTGAACCAGGAGACTGGATCAGTCGCGCGACTGAACCAGGAGACTGGATCAGTCGCGCGACTGAACCAGGAGACTGGATCAGTCGCACGATTGAGTCTCAGTCGCACGACTGAACCTTCAGTCGTGCGTATGGATCAATAGCATGATTCAGTCGCACGACTGAACCATGCTAATGGTTCAGTCGTACCATTGGAAACCCATATTCTATAAATACCACCTAATTCGTGGACAACGAAACAATTCGAAAACACTTGAACACATACTTGTACCTTAGCCGTCCAGAGCGTCCAGAAAGCCTGTTCCAAGTTCATAGTTCGCAGTTGATCTTGATTTAATCATTCTTAACGTTTCCTTATTCATTAGATTGATCGGGACTGCGTTCTCATTAATTTGATCGCCAATCAAATAGGATTCCGCACTATTTGATCTGGTTTCACGCATTATCAGTTAGTACTCCGTACGTACACGGTCCTAACAAGTGGTATCAGAGCTTTGGCTCTTGATTTTGCGTGTGATTCGATTGGTTTTGGTGTAAAATCACGTTTTTCATTCAAAAACATCATCTTTTTTAGTAAAACAGTGTTTTTGACGTCTCCAGGTCTCAAAGTTTATGTTTTTCGGCTTACGGCAGATTAGGGTTTGTGAAAAATCGTATTTTTGTGTCAAAGTGTTAAAAACCTTTGAATTTTCAAAAACAGCAGCCTTCAGTCACATGATTGGCTCAATCGCACGATTGAACTCATTCGCACACCCATTCACACGATTGAACTCAGTCGCTCATCCATTCCTACGATTGAACATCTTCATTCGCTTATCTCCAATCGCACACTCCATACATCCGACTAAATCCAATCGCAGGATTGAATTCATTCGCACCCTTCATTCACACGACTGAGTTAATCGCATTGACTCATCCGCATTTGTTCAATCGCACGATTGACTCATCCGCATGGTGATACATATGTACCTAGTTTAGGAGCTTAATGTAAAATGTCTATCATGTCTTACATATATGTAATGAATGGGTATGAATGAAATACAATATGTGGTTGATGCTTATAATATTTAATATTTCATTGTTTATTGTATGATAAATTATGATAAACTAACTATATAGGTTTGTGGTTGTTGTATATAATTCTTAGTCAATAATGATTGAGAAACGTGTTCAAACTTAATCGTATGAAGTCCTCATGCGAATGAACCATGCTAATGGACCATACGCATGAATACCTCATGCTAATGGACCAGTCGCATGACTGGACCAGTAGACTGGATCAGTCGCACGATTGAGACATAAGATTGACTCAGTCGCACGACTGAACTTTCAGTCATGCGAATGGATGAATCGCATGATTCAGTCGCATGACTGAACCATGCTAATGGTTCAGTTGTACGATTGGAAGACCCTAACCTATAAATACCACCTAATTCGTGGAAAAACATAACAATTCGAATACCTACGCACATAATCGTACCCTAGCCGTCCAGAGACTCAAGAAAACCAGTTCCAAGTTCATAGATCGTAGTTGATCTTGTTCTAATCATTCTTAACGTTTCTTTAATTGTTAGATTAATCTGAACTGTGTTCTCACTGATTGGATTGCCAATCAAATAGGATTCTGCACTATTTGATCTGGTATACGCGTAGAATCAGTTAGTACTTCGTCCGTACACGGTCCCCTAACAAGTGGTATCAGAGCTTTGGCTCTTGATTTTGTGTGTGGTTTGATTTGTTTTGGTGTAAAAATCACGTTTTTCATTCAAAAACACCAACTTTTTGAGTAAAACAATGTTATTGACGTCTCCAGATCTAAAAGTTCACGTTTTTCGGCTTACGGCAGATTAGGGTTCGTGAAAAAACGTATTTTTGTGTCAAAGTACCAAAAACCTTCGAATTTTCAAAACCAGCAGCCTTCAGTCGCACGATTGACTGAATCACACGACTGAACTCAATCGCACCTCCCATACGCACGATTGAACTCAGTCGCCCATCCATTCGTACGACTGAACAATCCCATTCGCATTGTTCATCCGCATTTGTCCAATCTCCCAACTGTTCATCCGCATTTGTCCAATCGCACGATTGACTCATCCGCATTTGTTCAGTCGCACGATTGACTCATCCGCATTAGTCCAATCGCACGATTGACCCATTCGCATCTCTCCATTTGCACCAGTGAACCAGTCTTGTTCTAATTCTCAAAGTTTAATGAAATGGAAGATCAGTATTCAGCGTTTACTGCCGGAAGGGACTCACGTATCCAGAGCCTTTTGCTTTTGGAAATGAGATTGGGAATCACACTAAGCCGCCTAAGCTTATCACGTTAGACGATTACCCATAATGGAAGCAAAGGTTAGAGATTTATCTAAATGGCGTCGATCCCAATCTGTGGGAATCAATCGAGACTGGTTATAACATGCCGGTTGGTGCTGATGGCATTAAACTTACCTTGGGTGGTATGACTGATAGCTAGAAGGTGAAGTACAATGCTGAAAAGAAGGTGTATGCTTTGTTGACTCGGTCGATACCAAAAGAGATATTCCATAAGTTTTCTGAGAACAAACAAGCAAAGAAGTTACAGGAGGCGCTGGAAAAATGGTATGACGGGAATACAACGTTGAAGGCATTAAAGGCAAAGGCTCTGAAGAAGGAGTTTTATAACCTCTCTTCGATATGAAAAGAGAGTCTAGATGACATCATCGACCGATTCTACCACTTGATGAGTGAACTACACACTCATGGAGTCACAACGTCAATGGAAGACAAAGTGTCAAGCTTCGCCGATGGGTTGCCAGAGAAATGGGTCTCGTTTGTGTCCAATCTGAGATAGAATGATATGCTTACAAAGTTGGATATTAATGATTTCATTCTGAAGCTGAGAGAGGAAGAATTGAGGATGAAGTACAGGTCTTAGAAAGAATCCTATGATCAGAACCCGTCTCTGTATAACTCATCTACCACCTCAACAAGTTCATGAGCACCACTTCAAATGGCCTTTGTGTCAAGTTCAGCAGCTCCTTCTCAAGCCACTACTTCAGGATCTGAAATGTCAATGTCATCTTTCACCCAATATACAGTACCTGAAGCAAATGCTACGAAGTTGAAGACCGAGAATCTCGGTAATATTACTGTGGAGATGGCAAAGGAGCACATGGATCTCCTAGCAGCGGTTGTTTATTCCTTAGATGGCCTAGTTGCGGGGAAGACTAGAAACTACTGAAGTTCAAATATCTCACAGATGAAGATTACGAGCAGGTGGATGAAACTGAACTCGAAAGAATAGACATCATGTGGGGTTGGCTAGTGCTGTCCGGAGGGCAAAGAAGTTTGTGAAAAAGACTGGACAGAACTTGATAGCCACAAAAGACACTACCTTTGGTTTTGATAAAACCAAAGTTACCTGCTTTAACTGTGGAGAGAAGGGGATTTCAAATTTGAATGTGTTAAGCCCAAGAAGACAGGTAATGGTAATCCATTCTCAACCTTCAATCGTCAAGACAAATTCACAAGTGGTGCTACCTCATCAAGCAAGGATACTAAGGCCTTGACTGCATAAGATGACGAAGTGCAAGATTGGACCTTTCATTTTGTATCTCCGGGAGAATCCAACATTTCTTGTGTTGAGGGTTTGGATGACGACTCTGCAAGTGAAGGTGAAATCACACTGGAACTAGTGATGTCAAATAATGAAGACTGCGAATGTGGTCAATCACCTAAATGAAGAAGATCTCAAAACAACATGTTCAGAATCACCAGCACCCGAACAGTCAAACTCTGCTATGATAGCTGATTCAACCGAATCTTCACAGGTAAGTACCAAAGACCAACTTTTTGAAAGTCATGCTTGTAATGAATGTAATAAATTTAGAGAAAACATAGATTCAAATTTGCTAGGTTATTATATCATAATGATAGCTTAGTAAATGACTTACAACTGTGCACAGAAGCTAATAAGATTTTAAAACAAAATGAGCACAGTTATAAAGAGAAAATAGAACTTTTAAATAAACAACTAAGGGAAACCGAGGTTGTTGCTTGACCAAGCAAATGATATAAAGTTCTATTTAAACTCCCTGGAAGAAACTAAGAAAGAAAAAGCAGTTTTGGAAGTCGAAGTCAACTCATTAAAACAAAAACTGCACAGTTGGACCAGTTCTTCTCACATAGTCCAGCACTTAGTGAAAGAACGTAACAACGGGGAGGGATTGGGTTACAAAGTGGTTCCATCACCACATGAGATCTTGTTGAATGCTAAATGTAGACCAATAAATAACAATCCAATCAAGGATCATGTGGTGTCCACTCCTCTAGTTAATGATCCAGATTCCACGAGTAAATCTGTGGAATCTGTCGCTAAACAGAAGGAGGCCCCTTTGAAATCTAAAGGTAAGATACCTATTGTTAATTTGGATGAACAATTTGAAAAGGTTAATGTAAAGTCAGGTTCAAACATGTCTATTTCTGAACCCAAAGAGACCAAACAAGTTAACTAACCACATGCTCCATGTCTTAGTCCAAATAAACAAAAGGGTAAAGATGTTAAAAATGTTCAAACAATGAATTTTATTAAAGAAGCAAAAACATCTAAACAAGAAGTGTCCAAACCCAAATAGACTAAAGTCACACCTGTGTCACACACTTCCCCATAGAAACAGTTCCACCAACATGTAGAAAATAGATCATGCTACAATTGTGGAAAGTATGGACATATCGTTCTAATTGTCCTTATTATCAGACCCCAAGAAAGAAAATAGATCTTTATGATACTAAACAAACTTCTTTGATAAGTAGTTCTATTACTCCACCAAAAAGAAGTAATGAATCTATAGTTCAAACCGTAAGCCAGTCGTCTGTTTATCACAAACAGGCCTTACACAAAACTGGCTTATGGAAAGAAAAGACAAGTCAAGTGTCTGATAATGAGAACAAGAAGAAGAATGATATGCCCTCACCCTCAAATGGACAGTGGATTGAGTTCATGATGTGTGATTCCTCTGGGTCACCCAAGTCAGTTAAGGCTTGGGTCCCTAACCTAAACTAATCATTTCCTTTGAACGTGCAGGGTTGTTGGACCAAAAGAACCAATGAGCCAGATCAGAAAAACCTTTAAGTCCCATAGACATCAAAACAACTGAAGTGGTCTACAACAGCTAAAGACAAAGTCTGAAGACAACTGCTGAAGACAAAGTCTGAAGACAACTGCTGAAGACAAAGTCTAAAGACAAAGTCTGAAGACAACAGCTGAAGACAAAGTCTGAAGACAAAGTCTGAAGACAACTGCTGAAGACAAAGTCTGAAGACCAAGTTCTCAGAAGTTGTCACAACAGCTGAAGTAGTTCTCTTCAGTAGTTGTGATGGTTTACATTACAGTAGTTTGTAATCAGTAGTTTTATATTATGTAAAACATCTGAAGTTAAAGTTCTTACACTTCAAATGTTATAACTTCAGTAGTTGTAATGTTAGCTTATACTTAGATTTTAGTGAAAGTGTCCTCAGTTGTTATGGACATCTTCAGTAGTTTAGTTTACTTTCAGTTGTTTGTATAAATCAGTTAGATGTCACTATCAAGTGACGTAAGCTGATGTCACATTCCTTATAAAAGGAATGTTGACCTAATTTCCTTGTACGGGAAGCTTGTGCATGAATGAAAACATTCTTTTTGTAGAAAAATTTCTCTCTCTATAACCGTTACTGTTTGATTGAATATTCATATTATTCTTGCTATAATTTCATCCAATTCGTGTGCTATTCCGCTGCAAATCCTAATCTAATTGATCAAACTAGATCTCGATCCCTTTAAGGGTGTCCGCTATAGTGCTACTACAAATACCTGGATTGTTGATAACAGAGCATCAAGGCACATGACTCGGAACTTGTCTCTCCTGTCAAATGTCAAATAAATTAAAGGAGGACACGTTTCATTTGCTGGAAATAAAGGAGGTTATATCACTACACAAGGCGAAGTGGGAAACCAGAAAGTTAAGTTTGATAAGGTAAATTATGTTCAACAACTTCAAAATAACTTACTTTCTGTCTCCCAGATATGTGACAAAGAATTCAAGGTTGTATTTGACAAAAAGAAGTGCTATGTTCTGAAAAGGACTATGTCATCCCGGAGGACCAAGTTTTAATGTCAGCTTTAAGATATAACGATTTATACATCTTGGACCTATCAAAGGCCTCCACAACTGATCATCAAGTTCAATGCTTCTTGTCAAAGGCAATAGAGAAAGACTCCATCTCTTGGCCTAGGAGAATGGGACCCATTAATCCATGGAAGATGAATCACTTGATCTAGAATGATCTAGTGCGTGGAGTAAATGTTAAGAACTTCTAATTGCCGGATTTTTGTGTCACGTGTAAGAAAGGGAAAGAGATAAAGAAGTCTCATAAGGCAAAGAAATTTCACTCAATTGACCTACCTCTTGAGCTTCTTCACATGGAACTGTTTGGCCCAGTCAGTACAAAGAGCATTGCCAATGATTTGTACTGCTATGTAGTTACGAATGATTACTCAAGATTTTCTTGGGTGATGTTTTTGAAATCCAAATCAGAGACATTCGAATCATTCAAAGAGTTGGTAACTACATTAGAGTCACTCTACAAGCTGAAGGTAAGGCAAGTTCACTCAAACAACAGTACCGAGTTCAAGAATCAGTGGATGGAGGCATTCTACAAAGAAAAAGGAATTGTGCACCAGTTCACATCTGCCTACACTACTCAAATGAACAGAGTTGCTGAGAGAAAGAATCGAAGCTTCATAGAGACAGCCTGGACGATGCTAGCAGACTCAAAACTGCCAATCCAATTTTGGAATGAGGCAGTAGCTAACACATGTTATACCCTAAATCGAGTCCTGGTGGTCAAATGTCATGGTAAAACGTGTTACGAGTTGCTCCAACGACGTAAACCTAATCTAGAGTACCTCGAACCATTTGGCGCACCATGTACACTACTAAAGAAAACTCAGTCAGGGAAGTTCAGAGAGAAGGCCGAAGAACAAATTTTCTTAGGATACAACATACCAAATAAGAGAGTTTATAACAACTCAATGGGTCAAGTAGAAGTGTGGTGCAACGTTGATGTACAGAGATACACCATCCCCCTTGCTGGAAAAGGACCCTCATTCTTTTTTGACTATGATGGATTCTTTAAGTCCTTCAACATCCCTCTCTCCCCTCCTGAGGATGAGTTATTGACCAGAATGATGTACGATTTGTGAACACACCATCATTGGACTCGACAACCTTAGCTTCACAAGGTGAGTCTTCTAGTTCTTCAGGGGAGCACTTGAGATAAGTGACTCCTCCTCTGATGATGAAGATGTGGCAAATGATTAGGTGGATCAGGAGGAACAGGTTCCTACTACTGCAAGTACACAAGCATCTGATGTTGATGCCTCTAACACTTTGGAACCTCACACTCCCACTGCCTCAGATACTGAACCTGGTGTTCACAATCTGGATAATGAGGTAGTTGTTCTCACCACTCCTAGATCACGACTAAATGTTTATCATCCTTTGGACAATGTCACTGGAGATGTTCGATCAGGAGTACAGACAAGAAATCAACTATACTCAGCTGATTATGCCTTCGTAATGGAAAATGGATATCTTCATGATAGTGCGTATCAATGTTTTGTGTCTCAATTTTGAGCCAAAATATGTTAGTGAAGCCCTAAACGATGAGGCATGGGTGAGTGTCATGCAAGAAGAACTTTCAAGAAGAACTTCTTCAATTCAAGAAGTTAGGAGTATGGACACTGGTGGATAGACCAAAAGGTGCTAAAGTCATTGGCGCCAAATGGGTCTTGAAGTGCAAGAAAGATGACCAAGGGGTCATAATCAAAAACAAGGCTCGACTTGTAGTTCAGGGATTTCGACAAGTCGATGGAATTGATTACAATGAAGTGTTTGCACCTGTAGTGAGAATGGAAGCAATCCGTATCTTCCTAGCCTATGCATCTTATATGAAGATTAAAGTTTATCAACTAGATGTGAAGAGTGCATTCCTTCATGTTGAAATCCGGGAGACAGTGTATGTCAGTCAACCCGAAGGATTTGAGGATCCATATCATCGAGACAAAGTTTACAAGCTAGATAAGGCTCTCTACGGGCTCCATCAAGCCCCAAGAGCATGGTAGGAGAAGCTCTCGACTCATCTTGTGAAACACGGCTTTTGTAGAGGAGTGATTGACTGCACACTATTCATCAAAGAAAAGGATGGTGATCACTCTTAGTACATATTTATGTTGATGAAATAATCTCGGGTCCAAAAATGAAGAGTAAAGAATTTGAAGCAGTAATGAAAGCTGAATTTGAGATGAGTGCCATGGGAGAAATGAAGTTCTTTCTCGGGTTACAGGTGGATCAGACACCAAAGGGCATATTTCTACATCAAACCAAGTATGTAGGTGATATTCTCAGTCAGTTCGATATAGAGAATGCTTCAGAAGCTGGGACTCCACTGGCTACAAACCACGATGTGGCACCTGACGAAAAATGGTGATCTGGTGGATGCCACCATGTACCGAGGAATGATCGGATCCCTCATGTACCTCACTGCCTCACAACCGGATATCATGTACGCGACGTGTCTCTGCTCCAGATATCAGACGAACCGAAAGTCAACCATCTCATAGGAGTCAAAAAGATATTTCATTATTTGAAGGGTACTCTAACACTTGGGTTGTGGTATCCTCATGACGATGACTTTGAGCTTACAGCGTCTAGCGATTCGGATTATGGTGGCTGCAAAATGAACTACAAGTCAACATCTACAGGATGTCAATTCTTTGGGAGAAGATTAGTCACCTGGCAATGTAAGAAGCAGACATCGGTTGCTCTGTCAACTTGTGAAGCTGAATACGTTGTTGCTGCAAGTTGCTGTTCAGAAATCATCTGGATTCAACAACAAATGCGCGACTATGGTTTGAAATTCTCTAGCACTCCTATATTTGTTGATAATTCTGCTGCTATAGCCGTAACTAAAAATCATGTCCAACATCCAAAAACTAAACACATCAGAATTAAATATCACTTTATACGTGATTGTTTTGAAAAGAATTTAATCGATGTAGTTAAAATTAATACGGACTTTCAACGCGCTGACCTCTACACAAAAGTGTTTGATAAACCAAGATTTTTATATATGTTAGAGGTCAACGGCGTGAAAAAGAAATGTGAAGTGATTCCAGATGATGACAGTATATAGTCCGACGAGTAGAGTTATTTTTTATTTTTTTATTTATTTTGATTTTATTTTATTTTTTATTTCTTCGCCTATTAAAATTCAATACGCAAAAACATTTTCGGTTTTAGAATTTTAGGGGGAAAATAGGTTAGATTAGTATTAATTTAGTAGCTTTATTTAATTACTTAAAAATAAGAAAAAACGAGGGAGGAGGATAGCTTAGCTAAAAGGAAAGTAATCAAATCTATTACTGATTCAACGAATTATGGAAAATGATAATACACATGGAACAGATTATTTGGGACTTCAAAAGGTTTAACTGCTTAAGATGCAAAATTCAAAGTTAAGTCTGAAAAGTCAAAGCAAAATAAAAGAAAAGATGATAGTTAAACTAGTACGCTACTATGGTAACATAGAGAAATTAGACCTAGAGGTTGTTAGCTCATTAGATGATGTGTCGGTAGATTCAACACAATAGATAAGTAGACATCATTGGTGATTTCAAGCACAAACTAAGTTGTTCAACAAGCTTTGGGTTCCCATCTTATCCCTAGTTAACACAATCAATAAAGTTCCAATAAGGGGTGACGAGCAAAATAAATGCCATAAATGTGTGCGGATGACCATAAAATATCAGCAAAGCACATGAAAAATGAAAAAAGCAATCAAGCTAATAACCTATGTTGTTAGTGCAATATGTGCAAAAAGAAAATAATTGCTCAAACAAGAAGATAGGTTGTGTGCCTCTCTGTTGTGCGGTGGCACTGACCTGGGGATAAGCATAACCTGAATATTCTAGAATTCATTGTTGTTTGCACCTCTCTACTGTGTGGTGGCACTGACCTGAGGCTTAGCATCTCTTTGAAAGCTCTTAGAATAGTTTCTTCTTGTAATATACCCATAGACCGCTCAAAAATCTCATGAGGAACGTTGATTACCATATAAGCGTGGGATCCACAAATGCTTGTTGAAATAATCAACCTTAATCATCACGAATGTGTGTCAAAAATCCGTGTATGGATTTAAGAGGACATGTATACTGACAATCATCGTGAGCTGCAGTTCTTGAAAGTCAGAATCATTGTGTGCATCTTGTAGCTCTAGTATGATTTCCTAAAATTGCTACTGCCTATCAGTGAAACCAAGGATCAAACATCAAAATTGTTTATGAAAGTGTCCCAAGTGATTCTGATATACATGTATGATTCCAAAATGAATCGTACCAGGAATGATTAACTAGAATTAAAGTTGTGCTGTTGAGGAAGTAAAATCAATTAGAATTATTCTAATAGGTTGAATTTCATCTCTAATCAAAAATACAAATATGTCTTGTTATTTTTCTTAATTTCAAAGTTGTTCTGTTTAATTTTAGTTAATTGTAAGGTAAGAGTTGGACTTAACAACTCATTGCCATCTGTGAATCACTCACTCAAAAGGTTCATGTCTGAGGTGACCAAAACATTCAAAAATAAAATGAGTCACGTCTGAGGTGACAAATTCGTTTTAAGTAAAAGGATCATGTCTGAGGTGATCAACAATGTTTTCAAATTAAAAAGGTCATGTCTGAGATGATCATCGCTGATAATGTTTTATCTATTGTTAAAAGGATAAGTGTTTGAAAGTGCATTAGGTCAAATTAACAAGTTAGAACCATTAGCACGACTGGACCATAAGAATGGACCAGTCGCACGAATGGAGCATGAGATTGAACCATTCGCACGATTGGATCTTGAGTATGAGCCAATCACACGAATGGAGGTGACCGACTGAGTCAGTCATACGACTGAACTCCAGTCGCACGAATGGATGATACCAACTGAGCCAGTCGCATGATTGAACCCAGTCGCCTAAATGAAGCGGGCGAATAGGTCCAATCACCCGACTGAAGATAAAATCAGTATAAATAGGGCTAAAGTCGGTCACATATTTTCATCACCCCAATCGCTCCCAAATCACCCGAAAACAAACACACTCTACCAAAATTTGATTTAGTTGATTTCTCACTGCTCTTGTGTTATTGACTTATACTCTCATCATCTGCAGGTAATTTGTGATGGAATTTGCACAAAATGCATGGTGAAATCAAACCCTAACAGGCCCAAATTGTTTAAAATCAAGAAATAAGTAACAACCATCAAATAGACCACATAAACGTGTATAATGGTTAAAATGAAAGACATACTATGACAATTAGGGTTTTAGTGAGTCTAATGAGTCTAAACACAACGTTTAACTTCAAGTTTTGACCTAGATTCGGGGTTAAAGTGTTGAACAGAGAGCTATGCGACTGGTCACTCCGAATGAACTTCAATGGCACGATTGAACTGGGCGAGCGACTCAATCGGCCGAATGAACTGGGCGAATGACTCAATCGGCTGAATGAACTAGGCGTATGAACACAATCGCCCGATTGAACTCAGCCGGATGCATAGTCGCCCGATTGAACTCAGCCGCATGCTTAACCGCCCGATTGAACTCAGTCGCATACCCAATCAACCGACTGAACCCAGTCGTATGGTTCAATCGCACGATTGAACCGGACTGATTTCAGCACAGTTTAAGTTTCAAGTGTTTCTGTTATGGATTATTTTGATGCTTATGTGTCTTATGTTATAGAAACATGGCAGAAAGGTGACTATAAACACCAAGCACAACATCTGTGCCCACCTTGATCCTACATCCCGGAACGCTGCTGAGTTCTCAGGGATTATAGCCTTTCTGCACCGATCACGGATCTTCAAGGCTATCTCGACTCCGTGCACACCTTACAGATCTATCCAGCAGGCATTTTAGGAGTGTGCCAGGGTTGACAAATTAGCTGAGCCATATTGTATTCGGAGCTCCATCTTGGGTCAATAGATAGTGATCACTGAGGAGGACTTGAGACGATTCTTAGGTCTGGTGTGGATGGAGACCACCCAACTAAGCTACATCCCTTGACAGTCTAGGGATGCTTTATGAGGATCAAGTACGTCGGCGACTTAAATGCCGGCATACTGAACAAGAGTAACATGTGCCTTCAATTTAAGTATTTGGCACATGTGATCCTAAAGTGCATAGCCTCCAGACGTGGAGGATTTGACGACCTCTCTGACCAAATCCAGAATGCATTTGTTGCACTAGTAATGAACCATCCATTCAGTTTCTCTCGCATGATCTTCTCCTATCTGGTCGAGAACCTAGAAGCGAAGGGTAAGGATGGCTTCTGTATGTACCCACGGTTCCTACAGATAATCATTGACCAGAAGTTGCTCTCACTACCTAAGGAGAGTCATGATGCAGTTACTCTTGAGGTCATGGATCACACCACCCTCGGGAGGATGAAGGTCTACCGGGGTAAGTAGGTAAAGCCCCCGGTGAGGAGGTTGTTCGACCATCTGGCCAATACAGAGTATATGGTGCCAGCTAGGAGGAAGTGGCGCCATAACGATAATGATTCTGATGTTGAACAGGTTGCTCTACCCTCCGATGATTCTGACGGTGATGACCACGATGCTGGTCAAGGAGGTGATGGTCCGGGTGGACCTGAGCCAGCTCCTATCCACCATGATTTTCATATGGAGGAGGAGGAGGAGTCAGACGAGGAGCCTTTTGTGTGAACGGTGGGGAGCCGGGTCGTAACCACTTAAAGAGGGCTCAGGGCGGTAGGTGGACGCTAGGGGGAGTCCGGGGATGCCACTACTGCTGATACAGATCCTTTGTATACCCCAGACCCGCCCAGTAGCCAAGGGGGAGCCACTGTTTCTAAGGGCTCTAGAAAGAAGAGAATGGCTCATCCTTATGGCAAAAAGGGTAAGAGGCAAAGATTTACATTGACCACATCTACTACCACTGCCACAGCCACACAACTGCCACAGTTACCACCATTGCCACAACTACCACCACTGCCACAACCACCACCACATTCACCACAGCCACCACCACTACCACACCCCTACCAGTACTACTACACTCCCAACCACCACTACTACAGCCAACCCTTCACCATCCACTCATATCCCACCACCCATATTCACCAAGCCACCACTACCACCACCAGCCACCAAGAAGGACCATCAACCCATACCACCTTCATCACAGGACTCACTCTACCCCCCATTAGGGTAGAGGAACAACTGGCTGCACTTAACCGCATGGTGTTGAAGCTGTTAGCAGCTTATAAGGAAAAAGTTGCTCAACTAAGTCAGCTTGTGGAGCTAAATGCTACCCAAGCACAACAGATTGCCTAGCAAGCACAGAAAATTTCCCAACTCCAGGAGCGCAATGACCAATCAGTAAGGAAGATTGAGGAGTTGGAGGCCTCTAACAAGAAGATCATGCTCAAACTAAAGGGATCGAAAGATGAGCCTCTGAATATTAGAGAGGGTGATGATGATGATGATGATGATGATGATGGTGATGATAGTGATGATGATGAGACTAGTGAAGATGAAGGCCGAGGGCATAGAAAGATTATGATAATGATGAAGAAGGAGATGCAGATACATCTGCCTCAGCTCAAGGTCAAGAGAGAAGGACAAGAGAAATCAAGACTAAGGAGCATCATCCTCTCCCCAACTGTTGAGAAGTCGACAATTCAAGACAAAAGTAATGATTAGATGCTTATTATTTGAAAACTTTTGTATTTGAATCTTGTATTAAAAATTCTGTAATTAATGTTTATATATCTTATCAATGTTTGAATGTCTTGATTAATTACTAATGAGTGATGTTTTTAAATGTATAAATCAAGCAGATCAAACATCTCAGCAAGATGAATATGATGTTGCTCCCCTACAGCAAATCAAGTCTAAACTCACAATGATTCTTGATTTGCAAGGGATAGTCAGAAGGTCAGTGAGCTATACTCCCAAAGAAGGAGAAATCATACATGACCTGACTGACGAGCAACTTGCAGAGATGTTCAGGCTAAACCCAGACGAGATTGTTAAAGATGCGCCTACTTTTGATGTGACAAGTGACGATGAGCTCAACGATGTAGATGAAATAGAGATCGAAGATGTCACAGCCGAGTATTATCCAGAGTACACTGACCAAGAGGGCTATGTGATCCCCAACTTGGGTGACACTCTCGACAGTGCTACCTTTGATAAACTGGATGAGATGGAAAAGGAAACTGAAAAGAATGAGAGCCAAGCCCAAGCCTCAGACGCTGATGTTGACTTAAAGAAGGCTGAATGGGCGGCGTATTTTGCTGAGATCCGAGCCCTACGCACTGCACAAAAGCCAAATGCCTACACCAAGCTATACAAGGTCAAGAAACACCTAAAGGTGTCAAGAAAGATCATTGCATGGACGTATTTTGAGGATCTGAATATGTATGCAGTTAAGAGAGAGAAGGGCATAGAGTACTTTAGATTCCCACACAATATAAAGACTCTCCCTGGTTTTGAGCTCAACCAGCTGGCATGCCTAAATTTGTATATGCTGATTCGAGGAAAATGTCAGGCTGGTTTAAAGTTGCACTAAGGAAAGAATACCACACCAGGTGGGTAAACTTCAGACCTCAACAATCGAAGAGGTACATCAGAAGGTCTGAAGTGGATCCCATTTCGGGAAAGCCTAAGGTAGAGCTGAAGTGGAGTCCTCCGCGCACAATGTTCAAATCCCTCTAAGGGAAATGCCATAGGACTTCACTCCACACTTCATGTGGTGGTATTATGGTTGGAGAACAGGTGAAGCGGTCATAGTGTTACAAAGAGAGAGCAAAATGGAAACTATTTGGGCGTTCGACCCTATGTGGCTAACCAGCATGTCAGCAAACGATGTCTATACATTATACAAGTGGCCACTATTCTATGACTCGTAAGATATAGTACAAGCCCTCTAGTTCTAGAATGTGATACGACTCTGTTTTGCATTCGAGATACATGCCGGAGTTACTAGAGAGGAAAAGTACAAGAAATTTGAGGAGCTAATGAAGAATGTTAGACACTAATGTAAACTAGGTCCAAGGGGGACTTTGTTGATACACATGTACCTAGTTTAGTAGCTTAATGTAAAATGTCTATCATGTCTTACATAAATGTAATGAATGGGTATGAATGAAATACAATATGTGGTTGATGTTTTTCTAATGTTTAATATTTCATTGTTTATTGTGTGATAAATAATGATAAACTAACTATATAGGTTCATGGTTGTTATACATAATTATTAGTCAATAATGATTGAGAAACATGTTCAAACTTAATCGTATGCAGTCCTCATGCGAATGGACCATGCTAATGGACCATACGCATCAATACTTCATGCTAATAGACCAGTCGTACGACTGAACCAGGAGATGTAACACCCTAAAATTTTATTTAAATGAAAGAAAAAGAAAAGTAAGTGGAAGGAATAGAAATTATGCACAAGTGGAGGGGGGAAAAGTGTACAAAGTACAAACTTTTTTACTTTAAGGATTTAAGGGGCATGGGTGCCCATTCTTCCTTTTTCATCTTCTTCTTTACGGCTGAAAAGAAGAAGAGAGAGAGGAACTCTTGGTTCTAGAGAGAGAAAGTGGAAGAAGCAGCTTCAAGGGTAAGTCTTCTCTTCTATAAGCTCTGTTTCAGCTGAGTATTGAGTTCTTGACCAAAGTTCTGGTTGTTTAGAGTTTGTTTTCAGGATTCAAGAGCTGAATCAAAGTGGGTCTTGAACCGGAAGAGTGTTGTTCAAAAGCTGCTCAAGGTGAGTTTCTAGAACCCCTCTTTTACTGATTTTTAACTGATTTGGGGCTATTATGCATATTAAGTAAACATTTTGAAAGAAACCATGGGTTTACAGCTTTATGTTTGAATATTGTATGTATGTATGCATGTTATAGTGTTGATTATGGGGTAGAGATGATTTATAGCATGCTTAGATGGACTTAGTATGTTAGATCTGTGTTTGGGTATGCTTAGAATGGTAATCGGGTGATGCTGATAACATAGAAAATATTTCAGAATGTTCTGATGAACATGAACAGTGGTCCATGTGCCCAGAGGTGGCTCATGCGCCCAAACAGTTGTCCATGGGTCCAGCATGAGTGGCCAGACGCCTAAGTGTTGGCCATGCACCCAAGAGTGGGTCATGCACCTAAACAGTGGCCCATGCATCTGTGTTGGCCATGCACCCAAGTGTTGGCCATGCGCCTAAACAGTGCCCATGCATCCAAGTGAATGAAACGGCTAAGTATTGGCCATGCGCCTAAACAGTGCCCATGCATCCAAGTGAATGAAACGGTTAAGTATTGACCATGCACCTAAACGGTGCCCATGCGTCCAAGTGAATGAAACGGCTAAGTATTGGCCATGCGCCTAAACAGTGCCCATGCGCCCAAGTGAATGAAACGGCTAAGTATTGGCCATGCGCCCAAGTGGTTGAAATGGCTGTGTTGGTCATACGCTTGATCAGGTGTCATGCGCCTGAACAGGGTAGAAACGCCCAAACAGTGCCCATGCGCCCAGACTGTTTTACACTTAGAATTTTTATGCCCATGCGTCTGGAAGGTCCCATGCGCTCAACTTCGACTTGAGGTTTTCTAAGTGGATTTTAAGGGGTAAAATGGGGAGATAGGCCTGGTTATGATGTGATGGCTTATGTTTGATGTGTGTTATGCATGTATGATGTTGCCTATAGGGTGATGATGTATATTATTATTATGTATATGTTCCTTATTATGTATGTATGTCTTCCCTTGGCTTTGCGTTGAACGTTAATGAATGTAATGAAAGTATTATGTAACGTAAAGTGGAAGATAACGAAAAGAGGAACGTAATGATGAATGCATGCATGAATGAATAAATGAATAAAAGAGAAAGTATAGAGAGGCTTGCAAGCACATGTATGAGGTGAGCGACTCTGTGTCGCAACAGACTCGAAAGAGGTCCTTGTCGCGTATCCCGGTACTGTGTCAGTCTTCGGCCATGAGTCGGGTGTTTGTGAGCAGGCCCCAGCATAGTATCAGTCTTCGGACAGAAGTCGGGGATATTGCATGAGACAGGATACCGATCGCGTACTACGGTACTGTGTCAGTCTTCGGACATGAGTCGGGGGTTTATGAGTAGCCCCGACATAGTATCAGTCTTCGGACGTGAGTCATGAGTATTGCATATGACGAAAGTGACGGATGATGAGATCCGTTTCGCGTATCCCGGTACTGTGTCAGTCTTCGGACATGAGTCGAGGGTTTGTTTATCAGGCCCCGGCATAGTATCAGTCTTCGGACATAAGTCGGGGATATTGCATGAGACGAGATAATGAGGTGAGCGACTTTGTGTTGCAACAAACTCGGATGGAGTTCAATCCCTATGATTGACTCATATGGGATCTTTGACGCGCATCTCGGTGCTGTGTCAGTCTTCGGACATGAGTCGGGGGTTTGTGAGCAGGCCCCGGCACAGCATCAGCTTTCGAGCATGAGATACTGCACGAGACAAGATTCGAGTAATAAAGAGTAATGAAATAAATATCATGTATGAAAGAACGAATGTATGAATGAATGTAAATGAATTATCGTAATAAAGTACAGAATATGATCCTTCTCAGTCGACCTCAGTAATCGTGGCTGAGTGCCACGAAGAGGGTAAAGTCTGACCGGATCTAGAAAGAGAAGTGAACGATAATGTAATACGTTGAATGAACAAAGTTAATGAACATAATGACGAAGATAATAATGATATTATCTGTATGTACGTATGATGCATGATCACGAACGGTTGTAAAGTATAGTATGTTTTGAAATAAAGTAAAGAACGATTTTAACACAGAAAAGTATGTTTTATTATAAGACTAGAACTCACTTAGCGTCGCTGACTTTTGTATGCATGATAGTTGGCAGGTATATGTTGATGCTGAGGAGTTGCAATCATGGATGCATAAGCTACTGGGAGCATATTGAGGCTGGCATCCGTATTTTGTCTTTGTATTTTGAGATTAAAAAAATGTTGTAAATGAATGAAATGACATGTTTTAGTTATTAAATGAAAGTTTTAAATTCCACTGCAAAATAAATATACGTTTTATAATATTTTAAAGGCAATGAATGACCAATCGTAAGGTGCCCGGGAACGAGGCCTTACAAGTTGGTATCAGAGGAAAAGTTTAAGTGAATTGGGTAAATGTTTGAAAAACCTAATCTTAAACTGAGAATGGGACTAAAAGGAAAAAGGGATGCCATTCCTAGTAGCTACGTGCCTGCAGGTAAAGGTTTTATGTAAACGTTTTAAGTAAGTTAATGCTAACCGGTATTATGCGCGCATGTTATATGGCTTGTGTGCTATTGTGTAGATTTAGATACCGATGTAGTCAGGATAGGAAATGCTTGGGGTGTGAAGAGTAAAGTAAGTGGCTAATCACAACTGGCCACTGTAATTAGGGACTTACTATACTTGATATAAACTAAGTGTTACCTTGAATGACCACGTTGTAAAGTAAGTGGCTAATCACAACTGGCCATTGTAATTAGGGACTTACTATACCTGACATAAACTAAGTGTTACCTTGAATGACCGCGTTAGTATTTGAATCTTATAGTGTGTTTTAGGATGGTTGACGGTATATCTTCGAAAGCTTCACGAGGTGGAGGTGGTGGTGGACGTGGTCTTGAACCACGGGTCACAAGAGGGAGGTCTAGGGCTGAAAGAGTAGCCCATGAGGAACCCGAGACCCCTCATCAGGAGGGCGGTAATGAGAATGCTAATCAGAGGGCCTCGATGAGAGAGGCAGTCAGGGAGGAAGTGCATCAGGTCATGCAGACGATCCTACCGTCTGTGGTGACCGAAGTTATGAAAGCTGCTAGAGACAAGGAGAGACAGGAAAGGGGTAGACCTTTGAGCGAAAGAAGACGACCCGAGACTGAAATGGTTTCTTCGATGATGAAGAGGAAGAAGAGGAGCTTGCGCCGGAGGCGGCACGAGGCTGTAACTATGGGCGTTTCAACGATGCAAGCCCCCAACTTTTGATGGAAACGGCACTGCTGCTACTGCTCATCGATGGGTGAGAGAGATGGAGGCGGTATTAAATATCAGCGAGTGCCGGGAGGATCAGAAGGTAAAGTTTGCTGCCCATTCTTTTGTGGACTCGGCTCTGTGCTGGTGGGACAATATAGTCCAAGTCGAGGGTAGCAGGGCTATCGGGAGGATGCGATGGCTAGAGTTGAAAAGGCTGGTGATTGAGGAATTCTATCCTCATCGTGAGATGGATAAAGTTGAAAGAGAGTTCTTGCAGCTGGAGGGGGGAACGATGACACATCAGCAATATACCGCTAAATTCAACGAGATGGCACGTCTGGTGCCGGATCAAGTGACACCTCTTTCGCGAAAGATCAAGAGGTATATTCAGTGCTTGCCGGGGGACATCCGTAGGCACATGATCGCTGCCCGACCGAGCACGTTTAGGTTGGCCGTTGACCTGGCGGGAAGGTTGTACGACGAGCGGGGGGCAATGGCGATGACAAACGAAGTGGAGGAGCAAGCCTATGTTAAGAAGGGGAAAGGAAGGAGAGACAATGATGGTGGATTTGGGTATGGAGGAACGGCGTCGAAGGGTGATGATCGGAAGAGAACGGAGAGAAAAGGAGAGATATGCAACAAGTGTGGCAGAGGCCATGAGGGGGAGTGCAAGTGGGGACTGAATGTTTGTTTTCAGTGTGGAAAGGAGGGCCACAGAGAAAGGGACTGTCAAATGGCTAAATGCTACGACTGTGGCAAGACAGGACACATGAGCAGAGACTGCAAGAAGTCGAGGGTAGGAAGCTCCGGTACGAGGAAGGAGAACAGAGGGTGAAGGCTAGAGCCTTCGCTATGACCGGGAGGAGGCTAGGTTAGACTCTGAGGTAACATCAGGTACGTTCTTACAAGTTTAGATTTATGCATCTATGCTTTAATTGTGACGCTAGTAGTAGTGTTGTTGCCGTTATTTTCTGTGATGTTGTACGTTAGGGGTAGGAAGATCGATGAGCCCTTTGATGTAAGAATTGTTATTAGTAAGTCTACCAGGTTACCTAATGCCCTAGAGGATTATGCGATAGAATTGAGAGAGAGCGCTTGTTCCTGCTAGGCTGTTCAAGACAGACATAGGTAGGTAGACATGCATCTCCGAGTGAGTTGATCCGTAATCAACGACTTAAACCCCAAGTGTTGCAAGAAGATGGATTGCTCAACCATGCACAACCAGAGTTCGGTGGCGACCTATGACAATGAAGTATGAGGAAGGCTTCGACCAGGAAAGTGGATTGCTTGGTTGGAGTCGAGTAAAGCTAATACTAAAGTGTAGAGGGTCATTCCCAGTTGTTGCTCTCGTAGGAGAAGTGACACATCGACTGGAGCTACCCGATGAGTTAAGTGTAATTCATCTGATGTTCCATGCATTAAGAAAGAGCTCAACCGATGAGAATATGATCATGCTACTAGGGAACACTGAGATGGATAAAGTGTCCAACCACGAGAAGCAACTGGTGACCATTACTAATAAGCAGAAGGGAATAGGCTAAGGATGATAATGGTTTCACTTGTGCGGGTGCGGTGAAGCCTAAAGATATCTAAGTTTAAATGCAAGATCAAAGAAGAGGTGAGACAGTGTTACCCATAACTGTTCGAGAAGCGACAAGTTTCGGGGACGAAACCTCTTTAAGGGGGGTAGACTTGTAACACCCCGAAATTTTATTTAAACGAAAGGAAATGAAAAGTAAGTGGAAGGAATAGAAATTGTGCACAAGTGGAAGGGGAAAAATGTATAGAGTACAAACCTTTTTACTTTAAGGATTTAAGGGGCATGGGTGCCCATTCTTCCTTTTTCATCTTCTTCTTCACGGCTGAAAAGAAGAAGAGAGAGAGACTCTTGGTTCTAGAGAGAGAAAGTGGAAGAAGCAGCTTCAAAGGTAAGTCTTCTCTTCTATAAGCTCGGTTTCAGTTGAGTATTGAGTTCTTGACCAAGTTCTAGTTGTTTAGAGTTTGTTTTCGGGATTCAAGAGCTGAATCAAAGTGGGTCTTGAACTGGAAGAGTGTTGTTCAAAAGCTGCTCAAGGTGAATTTCTAGAACCCTCTTTTACTGATTTTTAACTGATTTGGGGCTATTATGCATACTAAGTAAACATTTTGAAAGAAACCGTGGGTTACAACTTTATGTTCGAATGTTGTATGTATGTATGCATGTTATAGCGTTGATTATGGGGTAGAGATGATGTATAGCATGCTTAGATGGACTTAGTATGTTAGATCTGTGTTTGGGTATGCTTAGAATGGTAATCGGGTGATGTTGATAACATAGAAAATATTTCAGAATGTTCTGATGAACATGAACAGTGGTCCATGCGCCCAGAGGTGGCTCATGCGCCAAACAGTTGTCCATGGGTCCAGCATGAGTGGCCAGACGCCTAAGTGTTGGCCATGCACCCAAGAGTGGGTCATGCACCTAAACAGTGGCCTATGCATCTGTGTTGGCCATGCACCCAAGTGTTGGCCATGCGCCTAAACAGTGCCCATGCATCCAAGTGAATGACCTAAGTATTGGCCATGCGCCTAAACAGTGCCCATGCATCCAGTGAATGAAACGGCTAAGTATTGGCCATGCGCCTAAACAGTGCCCATGCATCCAAGTGAATGAAACGGTTAAGTATTGACCATGCACCTAAATGGTGCCCATGCGTCAAGTGAATGAAACGGCTAAGTATTGGCCATGCGCCTAAACAGTGCCCAAGCGTCCAAGTGAATGAAACGGCTAGGTATTGGCCATGCGCCCAAGTGGTTGAAATGGCTGTGTTGGTCATACACCTGATCAGGTGTCATGCGCCTGAACAAGGCAAAAACGCCCAAACAGTGCCCATGCGCCCAGACTATTTTACATTTAGAATTTTTATGCCCATGCGTCTGGAAGGTCCCATGCGCCCAACTTGACTTGAGGTTTTCTAAGTGGATTTTAAGGGGTAAAATGGGGAGATAGGCCTTGTTATGATGTGATGGCTTATGTTTGATGTGTGTTATGCAGTTGATCTTGTTCCAAGTTCATAGATCGCAGTTGATCTTGTTCTAATCGTTATTGATCTGAACTGCCTTCTCACTGATTGGATCACCAATCAAATAGGATTCCGCACTATTTGATTTGGTATACGCGCAAAATCAGTTAGTACTCCGTCCGTACATGGTCCCCTAACACCACATTTGTCCAATCGCACGATTGACTCATTCGCAACTGTCCATTCACACAAGTGAAGAAGTTATGTTCTAAAGTTCTAAGTTTATAAAGATGGAAGATCAATTCTCAGCATTTACTGCCGGAAGGGACTCTCGCATCCTGAACCTTCTTCTTTTGGAAAATGAAATTGGGAATCATAATAAACCACCTAAACTTATAACGTTAGATGATTACCCACAATGGAAGTAGCGATTCGAGATCTATTTAAATGGAGTTGATCCCAATCTTTGGGAATCAATTGAGACAGGTTATAGTATGCCAGTCGGGGCTAATGGTGTTAAGTTAACGTTAGGAGGTATGACTAACAGTCAGAAAGCTAAGTACAATGCTGAAAAGAAGGTGTATGCCCTATTGACCTAGTCGATACCAAAAGATATTTTTCATCAGTTCTCAGAGAACAAACAAGCGAAAAAGTTGTGGGAGGCTTTGGAGAAAAGATATGACGGGAATGCAACGTTAAAGGCATTAAAGGCAAAGGCACTTAAGAAGGAGTTTGATAACTTCTCCTCAATAGGGAAAGAAAGCTTGGACGATATCATCGATAGATTCTACCATCTGATGAGTGAGTTACACACTCATGGGGTCACAACGTCAATGGAAGATAAGTGTCAAGCTTTGCTGATGGTTTGCCGGAGAAATGGGACCCGTTTATGTCAAACTTGAGATAGAACAATATACTTGCAAAGTTAGACATAAATGACTTCATCCTGAAATTGAGAGAGGAGGAACTGAAGATGAAGTACAGGTCATAGAAAGGATCCTACGACCAAAATCCTTCACTGTATAATTCATCTCCCACTCCAATCAGTTCAGGAGCACCAATTTATACTGCCTTTGTATCTAGTTCAGCAGCTCCTTCCCAAACCACGGCTTCAGGACCAGAAACGTCAGGATCATCCGCTACCCAATATACAGTACTTGAATCCAATACTACAAAGTTGAAGACCGAGAATCTCGGTAATATCACTGTGGAAATAGCAAAGGAGCATATGGATCTACTAACAGTTGTTGTTCATTCCTATGATGGTCTAGTTGCAAGGAAGATCGGAAATTGCCATCTTGCAAATGAAGATTACGAGTAGGTGGATGAAAATGAACTAGAAAGGATGGATATCATGTGGGCGTTGGCTAGTGCTGTCAAAAGGGCGAAAAAGTTTGTGAAAAAAACAAGACAGAACTTGGTAGCCACAAAACGACACAACCTTTGGTTTCGACAAAACCAAAGTTACCTACTTTAACTATGGTGAAAGGGGGCATTTCAAACGTGAATGTGTAAATCCCAAGAAAAAAGGTAACAGAAATCCGTTCTCAACCTTCCACCATCAAGACAAACCCACAAGTGGAGCTACCTCTTCAAGCAAAGAGACAAAGGCCTTGACTGCTTAAGGTGACGAAGGATAGGATTGGACCTTCAGCTTTGTGTCTCTAGGTGAATTAAATATTGCATGTGTCGAGGGATTGGATGATGGCTCGACGAGTGAATGTGAAATCACAGTTGAACAAGTAACGTCCGATAATGAAGAAGTTGTGAATGTGGTGAATCACCTGATTGATGAAGAACTCAGAACGACATGTTTAGAATCTCCTACATCCGAAGAGTCAAATTCTGGATTGATGGCTGATTCAACTGAATCTTCACAGGTAAGTACCAAAAAGCAACTCTTTGAAAAGCATGTGTGTATTGAATGTAATAAATTTAAAGAAAGCATTGATCTTAAATTTGCTAGGTTATTAGACCACAATGATAGCTTAGTAAATGACTTACAACTATGCACAGAAGCTAATCGTATTCTAAAACAAAATGAGTGCAGTTATAAAGAAAAAATAGAACTTTTAAGTAAACAACTAAGGGAAACCGAGGTTGTTGCCTTTAATCAAGCTAATGATATAAAGTTTTATTTAAATTCTTTGGAAGAAACAAAGAAAGAAAAAGCAGTTTTAGAAGTCGAAGTCAATTCATTAAAACAAAAACTGCACAGTTGGACCAGTTCTTCTCACATAGTTTAACACTTAGTGAAAGAACGAAATAACATGGAAAGGTTGGGTTACAAAGTGGTTCCACCACCACATGAGATCATGTTAAATACTAAATGTAGACCAGTAAATAACAATCCAATTAAGGATCATGTGGTGTCCACTCCTCTAGTTAGTGATCAAGATTCCATGGGTAAACCGGTGAATTCTATCACTAAACAAAAGGAGGCTACTTTGAAATCTAAAGGTAAGATGCCTATTGTCAATTTGGATGAACAATTTGAAAAGGTTAATGTAAGTCAGGTTCAAACATGTCTATTTCTGAACCTAAAACGACCAAACCAGTTAACCAACCATGTGCTCCACGTCAAAGTCCAAATAAACAAAAGGTTAAAGATGTTAAAAACGTCAAAACAATTAATTTTGTTAATAAAAGTGATACATCTAAACGAGAAGTGAATAAATCCAACCATACACATGTCACCCCAGTATCATACTCAACCCCACATAAACAGTTTCCCTAACATGTAAAAGGGAGATCATGCTACAGTTATGGAAAGAAAGGACACATCTCTTCTAACTATCCTTATTATCAGACCTCTAGACAGAAAATTGAACTTTATGATACTAAACCAAGTTCTTCGATAAGGAGTTCTATTACTCCACCAAAAAGAATTAATGAACCTAAAGTTCAAACCGTAAGCCAGTCGTCTGTTTATCACAAACAGGCCTTACACAAAACTAGCTTATGGAAAGAAAAGTCAAGTCCAGTGTCTGATAATAAGAACAATAAGAAGAATGATATGCCCTCACTCTCAAATGGACAGTGGGTTAAGTTCATGATGTGTGATGCCTCTGGGTCACCCAAGCTAGTTAAGGCTTGGGTCCCAAACCTAAACTAATAATTTCCTTTGAATGTGCAGGGTGTCCGTTACAGTGCTATCACAAATAACTGGATTGTTGATAGTGGGGCGTCTAGGCACATGACTAGGAACCTGTCTCTCCTTTCAAATGTCAAACAAATTAAAGAGGGACATGTATCGTTTGTTAGAAATAAAGGAGGATACATCGCCGCTCAAGGCGAAGTGGGAAACCAGAAAGTGAAGTTTGGTATGGTAAACTACATTCAACAACCACAGAATAACTGCTTTCAGTATCCTAGATATGTGACAAAGGATTCAAAGTTGTTTTTGAAAACAAGAAGTGCTATGTATTGAAGAAGGATTACATTATCCCGGCAGACCAAATCTTAATGTCAGCTTCAAGATATAATGACTTATATGTCTTGGATCTATCAAAAGTCTCCACAACTGATCATCAAGTTCATGCTTCTGTCAAAGGAAGCTGAGAGGGACTATATCTCCTAGCATATGAGAATGGGACACCTAAATCCACGGAAGAGAATCATCTGATCCAGAATGATTTAGTGAATGGAGTAAACGCCAAGAATTTTCAACTTCCAGATTTCTGTGTAGCGTGTAAGAAAGGTAAACAGACCAAGAAGTCTCACAAGGCAAAGAAAGTAAATTCCATTGAATTGCCTCTTGAACTTCTACACATGGATCTGTTTGATCCTGTGAGCACCAAGAGCATCGCTGGTGATTTGTACTGTTATGTAGTTAGTGATGACTACTCTAGATTCTCTTGGGTAATGTTTCTAAAATCCAAATCAGAGACATTTGAATCGTTCAAACAGTTGGTAACCACATTGGAATCACTCTACAAGCTGAAAGTGCGACAGATTTGCACAGACAATAGCACAGAGTTCAAAAACCAGTGGATGGAGGCATTCTGCAAAGAGAAAGGAATTGTACATCAGTTCACATCTGCCTACACTCCATAAATGAACGGAGTTGCTGAACGAAATAACATGAGCTTGATAGAGACATCAAGAGCGATGCTAGCCGACTCGAAACTGCCCATCCAATTTTGGAACAAGGCAGTTGCCAATGCATGTTACAACCCTCAATCGAGTCTTGGTGGTCAAACGTCATGGTAAAATGTGTTATGAGTTGCTCTAGCGACGTAAACCTAATCTGGAGTACCTCAAACCATTTGGCGCACCATGTATGCTGCTGAAGAAAACTCAGTCAGGGAAGTTCAGTGAGAAGGCTGAAGAAGGGATTTTTCTAGGATACAATATACCAAGTAAGAGAGTTTACAACAACTCAACGGGTCAAGTAGAAGTGTGGTGCAACGTTGACGTTTAGAGATACACCACTCCCCCTACTGGAAAGGGACCCGCCTTCTTTTTCGACTATGATGGATTCTTTAAGTCCTTCAACATCCCTCTCTCCCCTCCTGATGATGTGTTATCAACCAAAATGATGTACAATGTCTTAAACACTGTCACTAGATTCGGCAACATTAGGTTCACAAGGTGAATCTTCTAGTCATTTAGGGGGAGCACTTGATATAAGTGACTCATCCTCTATTGATGAAGAAGTGGAGACTAAATAGGTGGATCAGGAGGAACAGGTTCCTGCTACTGAAAGTACACAAGCATCAGATGTTGATGCCTCTGACACTTCGAAACCTCGCACTCCAACAAATACATATAGTGAACTAGGAATTCAAAATTGGATAAGGAAGTAGTCGTTCCCACCACTCCCGGATCTCGACTAAATGTCTATCATCCTCTAGACAATGTCATAGGGGATGTACAATCAGGAGTACACACAAGAAATCAGTTATACTCAGCTGATTATGCCTCAGTCATGGAAAAAGGCTATCTTCACGACGATGCTTATCGATGTTTTATGTCTTAATTTAAGCCAAAATATGTAAGTGAAGCCTTAAACGATGAGGCATGGGTGAGTTCCATGCAAGAAGAACTTCTTCAATTCAAGAAGCTAGGAGTATGGACACTAGTGGATAGGCCAAAAGGTGCTAAACTAATTGGCACCAAATGGGTCTTGAAGTGCAAGAAAGATGACCAAGTGGTCATAATCAGAAACAAGGCTCGACTTTTCGTTCAAGGTTTTAGACAAGTCGAAGGAATTGATTACAATGAAGTGTTTGCACTTGTGGCTAGATGAAGCAATCCATATCTTCCTAGCCTATGCATCTTACATGAAGATCAAAATTTATCAACTAGATGTCAAGAGTGCATTCCTTAATGGTGAAATCCATGAGACAATGTATGTCAGTCAACCCAAAGGATTTGAGGATTTGTATCATCGGGACAGAGTTTACAAGCTTGATAAGGCTCTCTATGGGCTCCATCAAGCCCTGAGAGGATGGTATGAGAAACTCTCAACTCATCTGGTGAAACACGGCTTTCGTAGAGGAGTTATTAACTGCACACTGTTTATCAAAGAAAAGGATGGCGACTTATTGCTAGTACAGATTTATGTTGATGACATAATCTTCGGTTCCAAAAGCAGGGAGTTTTGTAAAGAATTTGAATCTGTCATGAAAGCAGAATTTGAAATGAGTGCAATGGGGGATATGAAGTTCTTCCTAGGATTACAGGTGGATCAGACACCAAAAGGAATCTTCCTGCATCAAACTAAATATGTAAGGGACATCCTCAGTCGATTTGACATGGAGAATGCTTCAGCTGCTGGAACTCCACTTGCCATGAACCACGATGTAGCACCTGACGAAAATGGTGATTTGAATGATGCTACAATGTAAAGAGGAATGATTGGATCCCTTATGTATCTCACAGCGTCTCGTCCTGATATCATGTATGAGACGTGTCTGTGTTCCAGATATCAGACGAAACCGAAAGTCAACCATCTCATAGGTGTTAAACGGATTTTCCGTTATCTGAAGGGTACTCCAACACTCGGGTTGTGGTATCCTCATGACGATGATTTTGAGCTTACAGCGTATAGTGACTCGGATTATGGCGGCTGCAAAATGAATTACAAGTCTACATCAGAAGGATGTCAGTTCTTTGGTAGACGGTTAGTCACCTGGCAGTGTAAGAAGCAAACCTCCGTTGCTCGGTCAACATGTGAAGCTGAATACGTTGCTGCTGCAAGTTTCTATTCACAAATCATCTGGATTCAACAGCAAATACGCGACTACGGTTTGCAATTTTCTAACACTCCAATTTATGTGGATAATTCTGCTGCTATAGCTGTAACAAAAAATCCAGTCCAACATCCTAAAACTAAACACATCGTATTAAATATCACTTTATATGTGATTGTTTTGAAAAAAATTAATCGATGTGATTTTCAACGTGCCAACCTCTACACAAAAGCATTTGATAAATTGAGGTTTTCATATCTATTAGAGGTTAATAGGGTGAAAAAGAAAAGTGATGTGATCACGGAGGAAAAAAATGCCTAGTCCAACATTTTTTTAATTTTATTTTATTTTATTTTATTTTATTTTATTTTATTTTCCTTTCTATTAAAATCCAAAACACAAAAATAGTTTTTGTTTTAGAATTTTAGGGGGAGAATAGGTTAGATTAGTATTAAATTAGCTGCTTTATTTAATTACTTAAAAAAAGGGAGAATGACAGTTTAGCTAAAAGGAAAGTAATCAAATCTGTGATACTGATTCAACGTATATGGAAAATGATAGTACACAGGGAACACATTGTTTGGGACTTTAAAAGAGTTTAACTGATTAAGATGCAAAATTTAAAGTATAAGTCTGAAAAGTCTAAGCAAAATAAAAGGAAAAATAATAGTAAAACTAGTATGCTACCAAGGTAACATAGAGAAAGTAGACCTAGAGGCTGCTAGTTCATTATATGATGTGCCAATAGATTCAACACAATAAATAAGTAGACCTCATTGGTGGTTTAAAATTCAAATTAAGTTGTTCAACTTACTATGGGTTTCCATCTTATCCTCGTTAACACAATCAACGCAGTTTCAATAACGGGTGAAGAGCAAAATAAACGCCACAAATGTTTGCGGACGACCATATAAAATGAGCAAAGCACATGAAAAATGCAAAATGCAATCAAGCTAATAACTTATGTTGTTGGTGCGTTATATGCAAAAAGAAAATAATGATCTAACAAGAAGATAGGTTATGTGCCTCTCTGCTGTGCGGTGGCACTGACCTGAGGATAAGCAGAACCTAATATTCTAGATTTCATTGTTGTTTGCGCCTCTCTGCTATGCGATGGCATTGACCTGAGACTTGGCATCTCTTTGAAAGCTCTTAGAATAGTTTCTTCTATTAAAATATACTCGTAGACCGCTCAAAAATCTTCTAAGGAGCATTGATTACCAAATAAGCATGGGATCCACAAATGCTTGTTGAAATAATTAAACCTTAACTCATCACCAATATGTGTCAAAAATCTGTGTATGGATTTAAGAAGACAAGTATACTGACAATCATTGTGAGCTGCAGTTCTTGAAAGTCAAAATCATTGTGTGCATCTTATGGCTCTAGTATGATTTTCTAAAATTGCTATTGACTCTCAGTCAAAACAAGAATCTAGCATCAAAATAGTTTATTAAAATGTCCCAAATGATTCTGATATACTTGTACGATTACATAATGAATTGTACCAGAAATGATAAACTAGAATTGAAGCTGTGTTGTCCAAGAATTAAAATCGGTTAGAAGTACTCTAATAGGTTTAAATCCATCTCCATACAAAAATACAAAAATATGTGTGGTTTGGTTTTTAAATTTCTAGTTGTTTTTACTTATTTATTTATTTTTAGTCATTTGGCAGGTAAAAGTCGGACTATGCATTTGGATTCAATCTGTGAATCACTCACTTAAAAGAGGTCACGTCTGAGGTGACCAATCGGGTTTTTAAGTTAAAAGGATCACGCCTGAGGAGATCAACAGTTTTGTTTAAAGGATCACATCAGAGGTGATCAACAGTTTTTCAAATTAAAAAGAATCATGTCTGAGATGATCAACAGTCATAATGTCTTACAAGTTAAGTGTTTGAAAGTGAATGAGGTCAAAAACATAAGTCTCAGCCATTCGCACGACTAGACCATAAGTATGGACCAGTCGCACGACTGGATCATAAGTATGAGCCAATCGCACTATTGAACCATACGTATGGACGAGACATATGATTGGACCATAAGCATGGATCAATTCATGCGATTGGATCACTAGAATGAACCAATTGCACGAATGGATGTGATCTACTGAGACAGTCACACGACTGAATCCCAGTCGCACGAAGGGAGTTGACCGACAGAGCCAGTTGCACGACTGAGCCCCAGTCGCCCGAATGAAGCATGCGAATGGGTCCAGTCGTACAACTAAAATTTAAAAGAGTATAAATAAGGGGGTCAGACGGTCATAACTCTTACCACCCTTCAAGTTCCCTGAAGTCGCCCATACTCACAGAAACTCTGCTCAAACTTCATCTGCTTGTGATTTCGGCCTGATAAGTGTTTCTAACAGTTACTCTACTCATCTATAGGTACACTGTAACTGAACTCGGTCAAAATGAATGTGTTAAGTGCATCTTTAAGGGATGAAGATGCTAAAATCTAGAACCAAGACTACTCTTAAGAATAGACCACTTAAGTGGTCACACATGTTGGCTTAAATGAATCTAAGTGCTAATTCGAGTCTCAGCTGTCAAAATGAATCTAAACATGAAGTGTAATGTCTTGCTTTTGACAAAGATTCAAATATTTGGTGTTCAACAGTATACGAATGGACACGCTGATGAACTTCAGTTGCATGATTGAGCTAGGCGAATGACTTAATCGCACGACTGAACTCAGCTGCAGGCACAATCGTACGACTGAACTCAGTCCCATTGTTCAGTTGAATGATTGAATCAGTAGAACCAAATCATTCAAAATTCATTTGTTAAGTCTAGCAACAAATCTAATGTATATATTTCTTGTGTTGCAGCAACATGGCTAATCGATGGATAACTAACTCCAAGCACAACATATATGCACATGTAGATGTTTTTCTGAGGATCAAGTACGTCAGAGATATCAATTCCAGCATACTGAACAAGAGAAACACGTGCCCCCAGTTCAAGTACTTGGCTCATGTTATCCTAAAGTGCATAGCCTCCAAGCGTGGAGGATTTAATAAGATGTCCAACCAAATCCAGAATGCATACGTAGCACTCATGATAAACCACCTATTCCAGGGCTCTCACATGAGCTTCTCCTACTTGATGGAGAGGAAAAAGATGATGTTTTGGACAAAGATGGGAATAATGCTATGCAAATGGGTGGTGGTATGGATGATAAAGATTCTCAAGAAGCTAACGAGGTTATGTCACTTAATGTACAAGACGTTGATGCTTAGTGGATCTAATGGAAGATCTCTCAGGCTTATGAACAGCAAATTGATCCATAACAAAGCCAAAAGCTTACTGAAGAAGTACTAAAGATCCTAGAAGAAGGTGATGACTGTGAAGTTGAAACTAAGTTCTTGGTGCATCGGCAGTATGATAGTTTCAGCTCGATCAAGTATCTTTTGAGGAAAAGATTGAAGATTGTATGATGTACACGTCTGGCTCAAGCTGAAAAGACTACAGATCGAGACAAAAGGAATGATTAGATGTTTAAGTATATGAAACCTTTTGTACTTGAATTATGTATTACATTAATGTAATTAAGTATCATCTATGATTATTTATGTTTATCTATGCTTAAATGTCTTGATTAATTACTAATGATTAATGTGTTAAATGTTTAAATCAAGCAGATAAAACGTCCTAACAAGATGAATATGATATTGCTCCCCTTCAGCAAATCAAGTCTCAATTCATAATGATTCTTGATATGCAAGGGATTGTGAGAAGGTCAGTGAGCTACACTCCTGAAGAAGGAGAAATCATACACGACCTGACCGATGAGCAACTTGCAAAGATGTTCAGACTGAATCCTGACGAGCTCGTCAAAGACACTCCAAAGGTTTATGTTATGAGTGATGACGAGCTAAATGACATTGATGAAATAGAGATAGAGGATGTCATGTTTGAGCACTATCTAGAGTGCACTAACCGAGAGGGCAATATGATCCCCGACTTGGGTGACACTCTCGGTAGTGCTACATTTGACAAACTGGATGAGATGGAGAAAGAAACAGATAAGAATGAAAGCCAAGCCCAAGCCTCGAACACAGATGTTGAGATCAAGAAGGCTGAATGGGCAGCTTGTTTTGCTGAGATACGAGCCCAACGCACAGCTCAAAAGCAAAACGCCTACACCAAACTCTACAAGGTCAAGAAACATCTGAAGGTGTCTGGCAAGATTATTGCATAGGCGTATTTTGAGGATCTAAATGTTTATGTTGTAAAGAGGGAGAAGGGAATAAAGTACTTCAGATATCCACATGATCTGAAAACTCTCCCAAGTTTTGAGCTCAACCAACTAGCATGCTTAAATCTGCTATATGCTGATCCTAGAAAGATGGCAGGCTAGTTTGAGGCTACTCTAAAGAAGGAATACCACACCAGATGGGTAACTTCAGACCTTAACAACCGAAGAGGTATGTTCGTAGGTCTGAAGTGGATCCCATATCTCGAAAGCCTAAAGTCGTGTTGAAGTGGAGTCCCCCTCGCATAATGTACAAGATTCCTTTACGGGAAATATCTCAAGACTTCACTCGACACTTCAAATGGTGGTATGATGATTGGATAACAGGCGAAGCGGTCATAGTTCTAAATAGAGAAGGAAAAATAGAAACTATCCGGGTATTCGACCCAATGTGGCTTACAAACTTGTCTGCAGAAGATGTCTATACATTGTACAAGTGGACACTATTCTATGACGTGCAAGATATTGTACAAGCCCTCCAGTTACAGAATGTTATATGACTCTGCTTTGCATTTGAAATACATGCAGGAGTTACAAGAGAGGAGAAGTACAAGAAATTTGAGGACCTTATGAAGCATGTCAGACGTTAGAGGAAACTAGGTCTAAGGGGGAGTTTGTTGATACATATGTACCTAGTTTATGAGCTTAATGTAAATGTCAGTCATGTCTTACACATATGTAATGAATGATTTGAATGAAATACAATATGTGATTGATGCTTATAATGCTTAATGTTTCATTGTTTATTGTGTGTTAAAGTATGTTGAACTAACTATATAGGTTTGTGGTTGTTGTGCATAGTTCTTAGTAAAAAATGATTGAGAATGTGTTCAAACTTAATCGTATGAAGTCTTTATGCAAATGGACCATGCTAATGGACCATACGCATGAATACTTCATGCTAATGGACCAGTCGCATGACTGAACCAGGACACTGGATCAGTCGCACGATTGAGACATAAGATTGACTCAGTCGCATGACTGAACCTTCGGTCGTGCGTATGGATCAATCACATGATTCAGTCGCACGACTAAACCATGCTAATGGTTCAGTCGTACGATTGGAAACCCATAACCTATAAATACCACCTAATTCGTGGAAAAACGAAACAATTCGAAAACACTTGAACACATACTTGTACCCTAGCCGTCCAGAACGTCCAGAAAGCCTGTTCCAAGTTCATAGTTCGCAATTGATCTTGTTCTAATCGTTCTTAACGTTTCCTTAATCGTTAGATTGATCGCGACTACGTTCTCACTGATTGGATCACCAATCAAATAGGATTCCACACTATTTGATCTGGTTTCACGCATTATCAGTTAGTACTCCGTACGTACACGGTCCTAACAGAGATGATACCCAAGAAAATGCAAGCCACCATGGTACAAGTGGGATCAAAATACATCTAAAATATTCAATCACAAGATAGTATGAAAACATTAAAAGCAATGACAGAAACACATTCACAAAATTCCTCCCATACAAATACTGTTGGTAATTTTAGAGTTATCTAGACACATTTTAGTATATTGGATTAACTTGTTAATTAAAAAACTTATATATAAACTAAATGAGTTAGGTGTCGTGGGAGTGCGGATTCAGTTTTATTTATAATATTATTTGGGCTAATAAATTAATTTAATATGTTGTAATCATACATTAATTTGATGGGCTATCATCTTCTTTCTAATTTAAACTAGTATTTGCTTCAGTGCCTTTCGTTGTGTTTTCTTGTAACGCTATGAAAATAATATTATATGTTTTTACAAAGAACAATAAATCATAAGATTAATAAAACAAACAAATAAATGTGTATAAGTTGTATAAGTTTTAGCTGACATGAATTTAAATATTAATAATATTGCAATAATAATTAATTTGTAAAATTGCTATTATATTCAAATAAGTATTTTAAATGATTGTTAAACATTATAAAAATACTAATATAGGGTTTTATTTTAATATTTAAACACTTAAATTTGAATTTTAAAATACTATCTTTAAATAAATGTTAACGATTTCTATATTTTATATTCTACTAAATTAAAAATAAAAATAAAATTAGATAGTTTACTTACTTACTTATACATTAGAAAAAAATAGCAAATATGCTCCTTAGAACTCCCCCCCCCCCCCCTTCCAACGCTTCTTTTGCTTTTATTATTTTTTCACCATTTCAGCTTCATATCTCTTACAATACTCAAACATCATTCACTCATTTAAAAACTTTTACACTCACTCGTATCTTTCTCTTCCGGCTTATAGAAACCATTAATTTTTGTAATTGTTTACAAATATAGTTGTTTTATAGTTTTATATAGTTGAAAATATTAATATAGTTCAATGTTGTATTACATAAATATATTATTTAAAATTTGGAGCTAAATAAATGGCATATAAAAGTATAACAAAATAAGTTACAATAAACTTGAATTTGGATCTCAAAATTTAGAATTAACCATTTATAATAGTCCCTTGAAGTTTTAAATTTATCTTAAAAAACTCAGATTTAAAATCACTCTCTCTATCTTGATTCATACTCCCCCAAAATTATTTTCTTTTTTGTAAATGGATTGCCTCTCAGATCTCAAACTACTCTCTCAATCGTTCTACCACCACCACCACCACCATAATGACCCAACACCACCTTGCCTATAACAACGACGACGACACCAACACACCCTCACGGCGACCAAAAGATAGATCTGCCACTTCCATCGGTGATATTGGTGTCACCATGAGAGATATTGCGTTCTTTAACGGGGAACACGATGAAGGTGAGGGCCACTACCATAGCTCCGGTGGCGGCAGCGACAACTTTAGCGATCCGTAGCACGACCACTATCTCAACCCTCGAACCACCATAAATACATGTTCTTTCTAACCCCCCTCGATCGGGAGAGAGGAATCAAATGGAAAGCCATCATAGTGACCGAAAGATAGACTTGTGGTCGCTGCCATAGCTCCGACAGCGGAGGCTTCACCGAGCTATAAATTCACCATAGATAGTTCTAATTCAATCGTTGCATCACCATCTTGTAATTTTAACATTATCACTTATACATTGTGCTTTTGGTACTTGAGCTTTTGAAAATCATACATTGTACTTTGCCTTTGGTACGATGGTAGGCAACAACCAAAGAGAGTAATATGTATTATAATATGTTGAAGTGGGCTTATGTCATGGTCCATGAAAGTTTGACTAAGGCTTTAATTCTATGGATGTCTCTCGATCGGTACAAATAAAAAGAAAAGATGGAACTTTTCTCATTGTCTCTTTTGTCAAAAAGCAAAGCACAAAAGAAAGTTTTTTAAGGTTATAAGATATTCTCTCAAGAACAAACTGAAAATCCTTCTTCTTCACAAAAATAATCTACGTCTAATCCGATAAATCATTGTGAGTACCCGCAAATAGATTTATCTGATAGTGGATCATGATTCAGAGACAAATCCAAGTTGTTTGATTGTTTGAAGATTAAGATCAGTTCTAGAATGTATTGATTTGTTTTATGTTGGTTTCTTGTTCTAGACCCAATATTAAAACAAAGAGGACCTCCAATCTATATCTTTTTGACAAAATTCACAAGATCAAACTCAATCAAGAATGTTTAGTTGGGCACTATGTGTCATGAAGCTTTATATGATAGGATCAAATGAATAAATCTGTGATGATTTGTAACACAATTCAATGAAATTCACACAAAGTAATCAAATCAAAAAAGATATCAATAAAATTCAAGTTTTCATTAATATCAAGCTAAGACAATTACAAGTATGAAAGAAGATTCAAATATCTTGTGTATTCGTTACTATCTACCTGCAAATCTAAGCTATTTATACTGAAAACAAAAGGTAAAGGAACTAACAATTACACAAATAGTCCCTATACTATTACAAACTATCAAAAGACAAATAAAGACAACATGTTAATCTTTCTTAGAGCACTTAACAATACTCCCCTAAGATTGACATGGTCTTCAGTCTTCAAAATCTTCAAGCTTGACTGCTAACTTTATCTTCAATTCTATCTTCAGCCTTGACTTCATCATTCAAAGTAATCTGCTGGTTCTTCTTTAACTTTGAACATTGGCTTCTGTTTGTACATATCTAATTCTTTCAAAGCTTTTGATATTGCAAACTTGAATTTACTTGCAAGAATGCCTTGTTCGGGTTTAGCTTCATTTGTTTTAATCTCCATCTTGTCCATTCTCTCCAATGTATGTTTATATATTCAAATACAATGTATACTCAAAGGATTTGATTCGATTTCTAATGAAATAAGGATATGTTGATGCTCGACAGTCGCAGTTCGAGGGTTTTGGTTCTGAGATTTTGAAGTGTGAATGAAAAATACGCATAAGTGTTCAATATATATAAGTGAAATTTTAGGCGTATGATCCCTGTTCGGACGTATGGTCCCTGTTTGAGCGTATGAAAACCTAGAATTCACTTATTTTGTTAGACGCATGAGCACTGTTGTGCGTTTTAAGACAGACGCGTGAGAACTGTTCAGACGCATAAGCACTGTTTAGGCGCTTTTGCACTGCTCAGTCGCATGGACTTTGTAAAACGTCTAACACTTGAAATTTTGAAACTATGCAAACTCATGAGACATAACAAATGTCTAACATAGAAACACTATTTAGACGCATGGGATTATCACAACCAAACACTTGTAATTTTCAGATGTATTACAACTGTTTAGACGCATGGGAATGAATCAAACGTCCAACACTTGTAATTTTCATAGATGTATTACAACTGTTTAGACGCATGGAAAACGTCCAACACTTGTATAATCCTGAAAATTTCATCATGTTCCTATTGAGGCGCATGTGCACTGTTTAGGTGCATGACTTAAATTTCATGATTTAAACACTTGTGATTTCCAATTTCATCACTTTCACACTTTTTACCATTTAGATCCCCAAATTTTGAACTTCTTGCATTTTGCACTTTCAATTTATAAAATTTTTATTTTATTTATTTTTAAATTTCTTTTGTCCCTTCATTTTAGTCTCAACATAAAATCAAATATCATCTGATTTTCAACTTAAAAATCATTTATTTACAAAGATTATGTAGATTCATATTTTAATTTTCAACACATTCTATTTTCAGTTTACACAAATACTTTGAACATAAAGCATAATCCTTTCAATTCAACATTTCAAATTTTGATTATGATTATTGAATATTTTCTAAGAACAAGTCTTTCAGTTATTACTCCCCCTAAACTTGTAAGTTTGAAAAACTTATAAGTTTCTTATGAAAGAGAATAAGATCACACAGCATATTGAGACATTGCCTTCACACACAAAGACATGCATAAAAGAAAAATGAAAATAGAATCAACTCTAATATAAAGCATAGAATAAATGTCTGCAGAGAGATCATATTAATGAAGATCAGCACATTAAAATAAAATAAATATGGAGAGTCATAGACAATGAATAAATCCTGATCAAGTGTGTTCCAGGTCAGTGATATCACAGCAAAGGAGACACAAGATCTAAGAACAGACAATGAGGTTTTTGACACAATTATCAACTCACTTACTTTCAATTCTTGGATTGATTAGTGTTGATTTAGATATGACATGGTGTAAAGCATACAGAGACTAAGAGAGCTCAACTATCGTCATGAAATGTAAGAAAGAACACATGCTCAACTTATTACCGGAAACATAGATATCACCATAGTTCATGTTACTTAGTTAATAGAGGATGATCATGGATAACCATTTGATCAGCTCTGACTATTCATTTGAATAGGTTGTGCACATTGGCATCTTTTTGCATCAAAAAGAGAATCCAGGTCTGTAATGACTTACAACAAGGAGATCTCAGTACTTCAGGTCTATGATGACTCATAACAGAGAAGTGAAATGATGCTTTGTAACAGATCTCATGATTTCACATAGTTTCTACAGGTGTGAGAGATGTATCTTAACAAACATTCATTCTGATAAGCTAAAGCAACTCAAAAGTACTCAGATGAATACACACAAGCATGTATGTTTAGTTTGATCACAAGAATTTACTTTTCAGCATAATAGTCAGATATTGGCTACACATCATATCTAATCATGTCTAGACTTCATGATGAGTGAAGTATGCAACTAATCTCACTAATGTACTATCATTTCTCACATGTTACAAAACATAATCCTTTAAAAAAACTCTATTTTTGTATTTTTTATATATATTTTTGTATTTTATATTTCTATGAAAAACATAAAATCACACACACACAAAAATAATATAAACAGGCAATTAACAATGAGAGTATCACTTATTATGATCTTTTGATTTAGGGTGATCACATATGATTTATAAGACCAATTGATTCTACTAAATACTCAACCGTCCTGGTAGGAAGGCTTTAGTAAATAGATCTGCCAATTGTTTTTCTGTTGCAATTTGAATCAATATGATTAATCCTTTTTCAGAGTTATCTCTAAGAAAATGATATCGAATGTCGATATGTTTTGTTTTTGAATGTTGAACAGGATTAGCTGTTATGAACATAGCAGTGTTTATCAATGTAAATTGGTGTTTTAAGAAAGTTGAATCCATAATCTAGTAATTGATTTTGCAACCAAAGAATTGAGAACATCCTGCTGATGCAGCAATTTACTCAGCTTCTGCAGTTGAAACAGAGACATTTTTTTGTTTCTTACATTGCTATGAGACTAATCTGGGACCAAGAAATTGACACCCACCCGAAGTAGATTTTCTATCTGACAGCATCCACCATAATCACTATCTGTATATCCATATAGTTCAAAGTTACCCTCGTAAGGATACCAAGCCCTAAGGCTGTTTACCTTTGAGATACCTGAATATCCTTTTGACAGCAATTAAGTGAGATTCTTTCTGGTCTGATTGATACCTGGCACATACACAAACAGCATACATAATGTCCGGTCTAGATGCATTAGATACATCAAAGATCCAATCATTGATCTGTATAATGTTTGGTCAATAGATTTTCCTTTTGGATCAGATTCAATCTTGGTGTTAACATCTGCTGGAGTTCGTATGGACTGACAGTCTTGCAACTTAAATTTCTTTAAGAGCTTGTCAACAACTTTTCTTGATTGATGAAGATTCCATCTATAGTTTGCTTGACTTGAAGTCCAAGAAAGAAGTTAATCTCTCCCATAAAACTCATTTGGAATCAAGATTTCATGATTTCTTCAAATTCATTGCACAATTTTGGACAGGTAGAACCAAATATGATGTCATCAACATACACTTGTACACATAAAAGATCATTATTATCCTTCTTTATGAATAAAGTTGGATCAATTTTCCCTCGTGTGTATCCATGTTGGATTAAGTGTTGTGATAATGTCTCATACCAAATTCTAGGGGCTTGATGAAGTCCATATAAAGCTTTACTCAGTTTATATACTCGATGTGGAAATTGTGCATCCTCAAAACCTGGAGGTTGCTTCACAAACACATCATCAGTGATTGGACCATATAGAAATGCACCCTTTACATCCATTTGATACACCTTAAATTTCATGAATGAAGCATAAGCCAGAAAAACTCGAATTGATTCAAGTCTTGCAACTGGTGCAAATACTTCATCATAATCTATACCTTCTTCCTGTGTGTATCCTTGTGCAACAAGTCTTGCTTATTTCTTATTACAACACCTGATCATCAGTCTTATTTCTAAATAACCATTTCGTGCCAATTGCATTTTCTCCTTCAGGTAGATCCACCAAATTCCACACTTCTTGTTTGTGGAATTGAAGTAATTCTTCTTGCATGGCTTCTATCCAACCATTGTCCTTTAATGCTTCGGTAACATTTTTAGGAAAAATTTGAGAAAGAAAAAAGATATAAGCATACATTGCTTGTTTTGATTTACTCCTTGTTGTTCTCTCTCATTCATGAACCAATAATCTGAGAATTGGATGATTCTTGTGAATGCGAGATGTATTAATCTTATCACTTTGAACTTAACATCTAGAGTTGTTTGATTCAAGTTGGAAAACTTATGTATCAAAGTAGAAGAATGTGGATTGAAGTTTGGAACTTGAGTAGGTGAATTGATGAAGTAATCAAAGTTACCTGTATCAACTACATCACCTAAAATGGATGATGTTCCAGACTCAGGTATCACAAACTCATTACCATCATTAGGAATATTTAGTGATTCTTCCTGATTAATTGACTCTGAAAGATTTGAAACTGTAGTTTCATGGTTTTGTATTATTGAATCCTTGACAAATGACAAAAATGGGTAGTCTGAGCTTGAATCATCTGGGTCATTAGAATCTGAATCTTCACTGAAAGATCCAAGATCTCCTCTTGAGGTCTTCTTATCTGTAGAATTAAGACAATTTGGTTGATCAAACAAATTAGATTGAAAAGAGTTTGATAATGAATCTAAGTCAAATAACCATGCAGGACCACATTTGAAACTGATGGAAAAGAATTTTCCAGAAATTTAACATTGAATGTTTCAAGAATTACATTTGTCCTAGAGCTGTAGACTCGATAGGCTTTTGAAACCGATGAATATCCAACAAAAAATCCATTATCAGATTTTGCTTCAAATTTTCCTAATTGATCACTTGAATTAAGAATCATAACAGGACAACCAAATGATTTTAAAAAGTTTATGTTCGGTTTTCTGCCAAACATTAACTCATATGGAGTTTTTAGTTTATCTTTGACAATTAAGATTCGATTCTGAATGAAACACGCAGTAGATATTGCTTCATCCCAAAAAGTGATAGGGTTTTTGCATCAGCTAACATAGAACAAGCAGCTTCAATTAGTGTTCTATTCTTCCTTTCAGCAACTCCATTTTGTTGAGGAGTTTTGGGAGCATTGAACTGATGAGCTATCCCTTTCTGTGTACAAAACATTTCAATGTTAGCATTTTTGAATTCCTTTCCATTATCACTTCTTATTATTTTCACTTGTTGTCTAATTGATTTTCAACTTTAATGATAAATTCTTTTAATAATTCAGCTGTTTCAGATTTGGCATAAAGAAAGAAAACCCATGAAAATCTTGTAAAGTCATCGATGATAACTAAACAATATGATTTTCGTCTGATACTCTTGACGTTTGTTGGTCCAAAAAGGTCCATATGTAACATCTGGAGAGGTTTGGATGTTGAGTTTATTGGCTTGGACTTATAAGACGCTCTGTGTTGCTTTCCCTTCAAACATGCTGAGCAGTGATCATTTGTTGCAAACTTCTTAGATGGAAGTCCAATTAAATGATTTCCTGCTACAAGCTTGTTCATGTTTTTGAAGTTTGAATGACCGAGACGTCTATGCCATAGCTGGCTTTCATCATTTGATGCCTTTGCAATTAGGCATGTTGTTTCATTTAAAGGATCAACTTGAGACATATCTAATTTGTATACATCTCTGTCTCTCTCAGCTGTAACAATCACCCAATCTTTGCTTATCTTGAAACCTGGCTTCAAAACATAACAGAATGAATCATTAAACAGAACAGAATAAGATTTGTCACATATTTGAGATACGCTTAAAAGATTAAAGTTCAACTGTGAACAAAAGTTGACTTTATCAAAGCTTATTATCCCATTGGATATTGTTCCTTCTCCAGTTATTTTCCTCCAGCATCACTACCAAAGGCGACGTGAGTTCCATCTTTTGACTTAAAGTCTTGTAACAAGGCAGTATTGCCTGTCATGTGCCGACTACACCCACTATCCATATACCATGTATTGATTGTCTTTTGGGCGTACTTGCACTACAAGAAAGTTAAGTTGAAATATCTACCCAAGCCGAAATGGTCTTGGGCTTTCCAAATTTATCAACAATTGTAAATTGTTTATAATGGAGATTTTCAAATCAGGTTTATTTTGATGAATTTACCATTTTATTCTGAAAATTATTTGATTTGTTTTTGTGAACATTCATACCATTTGATTGATCATTTTTTGAAATGTATTGATGACTAACAATTTATTATTCATCCTTACAGGTCTTGGTATGAAGTGTTCTTGCATGTTATGTTTTGAGCTCATATAATGTTCTTAGGAAAAGATCTCAAACCTACATTAGGTTGATTAATGTCTCTTTGAAATCCATTAGTTTGATTTCTCAAATATTGTGGATTAGCAAATCCTTGCTCATGTTTGGTTTTACAAAGTTTCTAGTGTGAGATCTATTTCTAAAGTAACAATTTGCAGTGTTGTGAGTCTTTTCATCATAATAAGTACAATATTTGTTATAATAGCAATCTGCTGTTGAATGATTTCTCATTTCATATGTGACAGTACTTGTTGAAGTAGCATTCAGCAGTATTGTGATTTTCATATCACACATTTCACAGTACTTTTGTGGAGTTAAAAACAACTTTTTGTTAACTTTTGAAAATGACATAATGTTTGATTTTGGTGTCATATAGTTAAACTATTGTCTTTCATTTTTCACAGTTTGATTTTGTGTCAGATTATTGTTCATTTGTTTAACATGAACTTCCTTCTTGAATGTATTAGAAACAAATCTTTTTGCTACAGCGGAAGTCTTTGAATCTGAACTAGATTTCAGATCAGAGTTTGATTTGTTCATAATATTTGCTTTATTATTTGGAAGAGATTTCATATTTAACATACCTGCTGACACAAATTAATTGGTTTTAGTTTTGATGTTTGATTTGTTTCTTTAATCAAATTTTCTGAACTTTTGTTTTGTTCTGTTGCTTTTGCAGATTTCTTTCTTCTTCTTTGATTCTTTGATTTAGAAGAACTTGTTTATGTTCAGATTGAACATCACCAGAAGAAGATTCCTTTTCTGATTGTAATTGTTTCATATTATGGTGTTTGAATCTTCTGATGTTCCTATCTGTTGTTTATCCTTGTTTTGAACTCTGACTTCTTCTATTACATTATGAATTTGATCAGAAGATATATTTTGTTTTGGTTGTTTTGGTTCATATGATTTTATCTTGATTGGATGACCATTTTTGATTTTTTTTTATCTTTTTCAACAAACACTTGAACATTTTCTTTTTCTTCTTCTGCATTCTTGGTTTTGATCTGAAAGGCTTTAAGCTTTGCTTTATTTTCAGGTGAATGATCATGAGTATTGAAATTCTCTGGTAGTGTGTTTGTGATAGATTCAGGCATAGGTTCATGAGTGAAACCTAATCCTGCCTTTTGTTTATCTTTTCTTTCACTGATTATTTTTCTACTATCATTTTTGAACTCTTTACTTTTGCCAGATCAACTTGTGTGGCAGCATGTGCTATTTTCTCTTGTTCAAGATTCTTAGTCATCTCTTCTAATTGTTTTGTAACAATTTCTAAATCTTTGATTGTTTTGTTCCATGAATTTTGAAGAGAGATAATCTTTTGATCTGCAGTTTTATGATCAGATTTAAGTTGGTTATGCATAGATTCCTCTTGTTTTAGCTTTTCACAGATTTTGAATGAATAGTTTCTGTAGTGTTCAACATGTTCAAAGCATGATTTGGTGAAAAGTTTTTCTCTTACTTCTGATGGTATTTGAGGAAATTTTGGAACTTTGGTTTCAGATGTTGAATTAGAAGATTTAACCTTTGGTTGATCAGACTGAACAATTAGAGCTACTTCCTCTGTATCCTCTTTAGGATCAAACTTGTCACTCCAATCATAGTTATCTTCCTCTTCATCACTTTCCACTTTTGGGTCATTGTTTTCTGACCAATCTTCTTCTTGAATTTCTACAATAAGAGATAAACTTGATGTTAATTCATTTGTAAATTGATCTGCATATGCACTCCAATCATATCCATCTTTTATGTTGACTACTAATGCTTTCTTTGTTTCATCAGATGATTTGGTTTCATCTTTAAGTTCTGGCATAGGAAGACTTTGATAAGGCTTTTGAAAAGTCTTCTGAGCTTGTTGAAACCTTTGATTATTTGAGCTTGTTTGAGCACTTCCTCCATTATTCCTTGGAGCTTTGCATTCTCTTGAGAAGTGTCTATAACTGTTACAGTTGAAACATCTAGCTTTTGACTTGTCAAATCCAACAGTCTTGTTTGCACTAGGCTTGTATTTCTTGTTGACATAAGAATGTTTTTGAGTCTTGTAGGCAATCATCACCATCTGCCAGTTCAGGTCCATCTCTTCAAAATCTACAGGATCCATCCCAATAAATCCTGCAAAACAAAATCTAGTTGAGTTAAATGGCTACCTTGATATGCTTGAAAGCTGGCCATAAAAGCAGTAAATGCAGTTTTGGACTCTTCATCCTCTAATAGGATGTTAATCACATCTTTAACTTTGCTAGATTTAGCAATGTTAGATGATGAAGAAGTCTCTGTCTGAATATTTGATGATTAGGACTATGGTTTAGGAGGAGATTGAGAATGAGACTGAGTTGTATATGCAGGTGCACTGGTAAATGATGAGTCAGTGAAAAATCCTGCTCCAACAAACAGATCTCCTTCTTCTTCAGGACTTTTTTCACTCTTTTCCATGAATGCATTTTCTATGGTGGTTGCAGGAGAAGCAACAAACTGATATTGAGACATTGATGCTGCTCTATCATTGTTCCTTGAGCTTTCATCAATCTCCACTGATTCTATTTTTGCAATAAGAAGATTTAGATCCATTGGAAACTTCTCAGTATGTTTTAGTAGAGTTACAGTTTGTTTCCATGATGATGGTAAAGCATTGAGTAGTCTGAGATTTAAATCTTCAAGATCAGGTTTGATACCAGCTGTTGACATCTCAGTTATGAGTTGAACAAATCTATTCATCATCTGATTTATTGTCTCTCCAGACAAATGTTGAAACAATTCTAATTGTCTTTTCAGCTTTTATTTCTTTAGATTTTGAATCTTCTTACCTCCTTCACAAATGATCTTCAATGCTTTATATAGTGTATATCCAGTTTGATATGCATCAAGCCTTGTAAGAACTTCCAAAGGTAGTCCTTTACACATTAATGAATAGGCTTTAATATCATTTTTAACTCTTTTCAGATCATCTCCTTGAAGATCATCTTCTGGATAAGGTTCTGGAGAATCTTTAGTATACACAAATCCTCTGTCTGGTCCATCAGTTGTTATAGGAATGTATGGTCCTTTTTCTATAGATTTTCAGAGATTAGTGTCAATGGAATTAAAGTGCTGTTTTAGTCTAAGAGACCAATTTTTGAAATCAGCTCTATTTTTAAGTTTGGAACTCTGTTTTCAGAATCTTCTGATTTCACCATTTTTATATTTTTGTTGTTTTCTTATATTTTGAATTTTTTTTAAAAAAAATGAAAAAGTTTTCAAAGAATTTTTCTTTTTAAAAAAATTCTAAGTGTCAAGGTTGAAACGTCTGAACAGTATTCAAACGCCTCAACAGTTAATGCGTCTAAGTTTAGAGTTGTCTAAGGGAATGCCTTAGAAAATTTTTCCAAAACGCCTAAAATTGATACATCTGAACAGTTATAAAACGTCTGAACAGTTGTGATGCGTCTACACAGTTGTCAAACGTCTAAACAGTTCAAATACTTCTCAACAATGATACGTCTGGACTCTCGAACAGTGATCAAACGTCTGAACTGAAAATGTCTACACAGTGTTGGTGCGACTAAACAATAGTCAAATGCCTAACACTTGGACAATTTTTCAGCACAATTCAACCCTAATGCGTCACATTCGTCATGTTCATATGAAAATAACAGACTCAAATCTTCTGAATTCTTCACATGTTGATAAAATCAATTGAAACTTTTCAATTAAGCGAGTTTTATGCCGATAAACATTCTTCTTAATATCAATTTCTTCAATTTCAACAACAAATTCCTCAATTTTGAGAATTTCAGTTCGAAACTTCAAACCTTTTTCGAACAACAAATTCAACAATTGGCTTGAATTTGATGAATAGATCTGCTAATTGTGATTCAAATCATGTTTTTGATGATGAAACACAACTGAAATTCACAAATTTTCAATTGAATTGTATCTCAATCATAGATTCAGTGAGATTTTTAGGTTTTCAAGTTCGATGAGCTTAAAAAAATCAATCACTAACAGCTTACCAACAGCTCTGATACCATTTGATAGGATCAAATGAATAAATCTGTGATGATTTGTAACACAATTCAATAAAATTCACACAAGGTAATCAAATCAAAACAAGATATCAATAAAATTCAAGCTTTCATTAATATCAAGCTAAGACAATTACAAGTATGAAAGCAGATTCAAATATCTTATGTATTCGTTACTATCTACCTGCAAATCTAAGCTATTTATACTGAAAACAAAAAGTAAAGGAACTAACAAATTACACAAATAGTCCCTATACTATTACAAACTATCAAAAGACAAATAAAGACAATATGTTAATCTTTCTTAGAGCACTTAACATTATGATTATGGAATTAATATGAATTGTGAACTATTGAAACGACTTGAGAAATCAAAACATGAAATAGTGGATAAATTAAAGGAAACAATTATGATTTATGATTATATACAGTTCCGATCTTCAAAAACCTATCATTGAGGACCTCCACCTTCGTAGAAGAAATTGAACCCATGAAACTCTTCCTTAGCGTCTTTAATTCTCCAAGCATTATATCAATTCAATATAACAAAACAAAACTTCATTATAACATAGGATTCCTCCATAATCAAACACACTATTATTATCATCTTCTTACATGTGTTTTGTGAACATTATAACCAAAACTCTTATAAATTAGTGTAGGGTAATCATACATGTGTTAAATTTAAGGGGCATCAAAATTAGGCTTAAGACCATGATGACCAGCTATGCCCTATAAATATATTGTAATCACACGTTCGATTTTCACATGCAAAGAACTATATCAAAGTGTATCACTTTTTAAAAAAAATGAGAATAGTCGAAGAAAGTATTCATTACACATATTATATTTGCTTATAACCAAATTCAACTAACATCACTAAAATATCCAATGCATATTTGAGGTAGTATCCCATATTATAATATCTTTTAATTTTAATCCATTTGGTCGATGGGTGCATTGATCCCCAAAATATCCTTTTTTTTCCATGGTTTTTATGTACTTTATTTTGAGTTATGTTGGGTGTGTTCGAGGTTTGGGTGCTTTTTTTTGGGGGGAGGGGATTTTAGACGTTTAACACATGTCTTTGATGTGTGTTCAGGTTGTGTTCGCTTATAAGAGTCGTTGTTGTTGTCTTTGTCTGGGTTTCCGCTTTCTTACTTTTGTTATCGGTATGTCGATTCTCGCTGTTAGGGTTTGGGTTTTTGGTTTCTTTGCTTTGTTTGATTTTCAACCTTCTTCTAAGTTGGGTTTTTTTCTTTTGGATTTGGTGTTGGGCTATGATTTAATCTTTCCGTTATGTATGTTCTTGTATGTTGTTAATTTTTGTTTTTTCAATGTTTTGGTTTATGTGTTTCGTTGATTTTGATAGAGATGAGAATATGTATGAGAATTTGTTGGCTTTTGACATGTCTTCATAATCATTATAATGCATCTAATTTCTGCTTTTTTATTTTGGTTTTCTGGCCTTTGTGATTGGGTGTTTAGGTGTGGAGTGTGGGCCTTTATTAGTGTTTTCCATGGATGCTAGTTCAATGGGTTTTGGATTTTTTTATGGTTTTTTAATTGTTATGGTTTGTTTTTGAGTCCTTAATTGATGTGGTTGAGTGGTTTTATTATGTATTCTTATTTTGTTGAGTGTTTTTTAGACTTAGTTAGGATTGCATGTTCAATGTTGATGTATGTGATCTTTTTTTGGCAGGTTGTTGCAAGTTTGGTTTTGTCTTTGTGTTGTTATTTAGATATCTTAAACTTTACTTAGTTTGGATTGCATGTTTACTATTGGTGTATGTGATCCCGCTTTTTTTCTTGGCAGCTTAGTACACGTTTAGTTTTGTCTTTGTGTTGTTGTTCAGGTATGTTAAACTTTTCATTTCTATATACTATTAATGGTTATATTTACTACATTTTCATTTGGGGTTTACACGGTTATTGTAAGGCCCCGTTCCCGGGACCCTTACAGCTGGTCATTCATCGCACTCAAAACATAATTTTCGTCATCTTACATAAAAACGTCACAGCGAAAACATTTAAAACAATATCTCATTTAAAGATAATAGCTTTTGCAAACAATACTTCATTATCAATTACAAAATTCATGTTACATTTCATTACAATAGCTTTATAATAATGGATGCTATTCCAAAAGAACTAAGTAGTCGCCTCGTGCCATCCTCAGCAACATACCTGCCAACTGGAAACACATCAAAGTCAGCGTTGCTGAGTGAGTTCTAGTTTTATAAATAAAACATACTTTTCTTTCGTAAAACCGTTCTTTACTTTCTTTCAAAATCATACAGTACTTTACATTCGTTCGTGATCATAAGTCATGCGTACATACGAATAGTATCATTATTATCTTCGTCATTCGTTCATACCATTCTAGATATGGTCAGACTTTACCCTCTTCGTGGCATTCAGCCACGATTACTGAGGTCGAATGACAAAGATCCCGTTTAGTACATTATTAAGATATTTCTATTGGATTCTTTATGCCCAAGACACATAGAATATTGATGTGGTTAGTATGTAATGATCCAAGTCGGGTCATACACAATAACAAGCTTAGCAAACACCAATATAAATATTTAGTTGATGATATGATCATGCAATTAAATAAATACACCGATTTAGAAAATGGGTTTTCTAAATAAATTGCATATGAGATGAAACAACTTATAAGAATATTTGGTTCATGGACATTATTTGTAATGTTATTTAAATTGGTTAAATAACATCAAATAATAATTATAGTGTGTGTATAAGTTATATAATTAAAAGGTTAATTAGATAACTTATAATTGTAATTAGCTAAACAAAATTGTAAAAGGGTTTTGGGGGGGAAAACCCCAATTTCCTTTGAGATTTGGCTGCCCCCTTTAAGGGGGTCTTTTGGCCTTTTGTTTTTGCTTCTTCACTTCTCAAAAACACACACACATCCTCTCCTCTCTCTCTCTCTCTCACATGCAAGGAACCAGAACCCACTTTCTCTCTATCTTCTTGAAGGTGTTCAATGCTGAAAAATCGTTTTTCAGCTCATCTTGGTTCGAGATTGGTGCTCAAATCCTAACAACAAGGTGTTTGCTTGATGCTTGTGGGTATGGATGCTTGAGGACACCTTTCCTTGGTGTTTTGGCTGTTCAACAACATCATTCTCTTTATCAAAATCCCATTTTTCAGCAGCCTTTGGAAGGTAGTTCTATGGTTTTACTTTGGTTGTTATTTCTTGTTGATAGCTAGTTCATACACATATAAATGATCCTTATTTTCTTGGGTTTGTTGTTGTCATGATATGAGCCTTAATTTTCATATTACAAATGATAATATTAAGGTTATATTCCGCTGCGTTTTTCATGTTTAAAAGGTTAAACTAATTTGATATGGTCCAACAAACCCAACATTGGCATCTAGAGCCGATTATGTGGATGACTAGTTTCATTTGTCCTTGTTAAATTGGTGTTATGGGGTTTAACAACCTAATTGGGGCTGTTTTATGGTGATATAATGAATCCCCAACCTTTCAAGGTTACATCTTACATGCTTGTGATTAAACCTTGAAAGAAAGATATCAAATGGTTGATTGTGTTTTGTTTGGACAAAAACACCCTAAATTCTTAGTTTATGTTGGCTGAAAATTTAGGGTTAATGGGGATTTATTTGGTTCTTGTATGTTGTATATAATGATTCATATGGGTGCATAACCTAGCCTTGACCTTGTGTTGATTTGGTTTTGAATGGATGGTTGTTTTGGTTGATTTCATTCATAATAGTTGTAATATTATTCTTTTGTGTTTGTATTTGGATGTAATTTATTTATTCATTCAATGGCAATGTAATAGATAGATTAACCGTGTTTTCTTTTATTAGAAAATTTGTATTAGGATATAAATTTTGTAAAAGAAGATGCACAAGATGGAAGCACAAAAGGAAGACACAAAGAGAAGGACTTGAAGCATTTGGATGCAACTTCGTGGGGGTCTTTGGAGATCTCATCTTTTGTGTTGTGTTCAACCCTTAGGAAAGACCAAATGACAACACTTGTGATGGAACACAAGTGTTGTCAACATAGTGGCTATGGTTATGCACATATGGTTGTTTTATATATGCTTGTTTGATTATTCATTTTATGTTGATTGTTTGATATGTGGATATGCTTAACAATCTAAATAAATTATCATAACAAGCTAAATGTTTTGGTTCCTAATCATTAAGTGACTAATAAAAGGTTATTAAAAGGATTAATGATTTCAAAATAAAAGAGGTTTTATTAAAAGGAACCATAGGGTACCATGTATTTGAAAGCATGCGAATACAAGGTACATAGAGTTTTCATAACTAGAATTAATGGAAACTTAAATCCCTTTGGAAACAAGTTAAACACCATCCTTTTACATGACACTCGAATCACTTGAAAACTACTTGTGGGATAAAGGTCACCTAACCACTTTTCGGGAACTTGTGTGTTTGAGGAGGGCTTAACATACTTGTGGGATAAAGGTCACCTAACCACTTGTATGTGTAAACTCACACGTGTGTGTAAGTAGGATGACTTGAATTGGAAACCATGTGCATAGGGTCACCAAAGCACGGCGTACAGTGGTGTTCATGGGATTTTACATGCCGACTAAACATAAGATGTTTAACCGATCCCATAAAGCTAGAAGTTGTAATAGGTTGCAATTGCCAAATGTTGACTACCTTGTTAATTTAAATAATGGGATAAAGGTCACCTAACCATCATCTAAATGTAACGTTGGATTCTAGATTTTAACTATTAATTGTCTATGAGACGTGTAAAGGGTGTAATAATTAAAATGCAATTTTTCAAAAATACTAATATGAACTTTGTAATTTTGTAGAAATGGCCGCAAACATAATGCTACCACCCCGACCGTCCCTACCCTATCACTAAGAACCATCTTAGAAAGGGATCGTCTTAACCATGATAACTTTATGGACTGGTTTCAAAACTTGAGAATTGTTCTCAAGCAAGAGAAAAAGGCCTATGTTCTTGACGATCCCATTCCTGATCAACCCGACCCCGAGGATGTTGACGCCTATAACGATTGGCTTCAATACACTGAGGATTCCATGCAGGTTTCCTGCCTCATGTTGGGAACTATGATTCCTGAACTCTAAAAGGATTTGGAGCATCTTGGGGCATATGACATAATTACCCAGTTGAAGGAAATGTTCTTCAACAAGCTAGGGTAGAGCGCTTCGAAACGGTTCGAGCGCTTCATGCGTGTCACATGGAAGAAACCCAATCGGTATCATCTTACGTTCTTAAGATGAAAAGCATGTTGATCGCCTCGAGAGGCTTAATTGCCCCGTCTCAAAGGATTTGGCCACGGATTTGATCCTTAATGGCCTAACTAAAAGGTTTGAGACGTTCATAATGAATTACAATATGAACGGGTGGGACAAAAGCATTGGTGAGCTTCACGCAATGCTCAAAACCGTCGAGGTAGGAATGGGTAGAACGGTTCTACCTGTTCTCTCGATCAATGAGGGAGGTAATAAGAAAAGGCCGTTCCCCGATCCCAAGGCAAATGTTGTCAAAGGAAATGGGTACATCAAAGGAAAGGGGATAGGAAAGGCTAAAGAAGAACCTCCAAAGCCTAAGCTGAAGAAACCTAAGGTAATGGAGAACGATCCATGCTTTGAGTGTGGTGAGATAGGTCATTGGAAAAGGAATTGTCCAACCTATCTTAAAGAGTTGAGAAAGAAGAGCGATGTTAGGCAAACCTCAGGTACAACTTTCATAATTCACATTGGTTTAAATGTTATTTCTACAAACACATGGGTATTGGATACCGGATGTGGAACTCATATGCAATTTGTTGAAGGGGTTCAAAAGAAATAAACAGTTCAAGAAGGGAGACACAAGTCTCTACATGGGCAACAGTGCAAAAGTTGATGTCGAAGCCCAAAGAGATAATATTTGAAACTTTCAAATAGTTTGGAAGTTGTTCTTAAGAACATTTTGTATGCTCCTAGTTTGACTAGGAACATAATTTTGATTGCCCTTTTAAAACAATGTGGTTATGAATTAAAGTTGTTAACAATGGTATTATGTTTGTATGGATGATGTATTTTATTTCAAGGCTATGCCTTTTAATGGAATCTATGAATTGGTTCATATGATTCATCCTATAATAGCTCATTATACCAAACAAGCACCAAGAAACTTAAAATGGGTTTAAGTGATTCTTATCTTTGGCATTGTCGTCTTGGTCACATAAACAAGAATTGGATTCAAACACCTCAAAAGAATGGTCTTTTGAAAAACAAATGAAAATGTTTCATTCGATAAGTGTGAATCTTGTTTACAAGGTAAGATGACCAAGTCGCCCTTTAGTGGCACTAACGAGAGGGCAAAAGACTTATTGGAATCATACATTCGGATGTATGTGGCCCTTTTAAGACAATGACTAGAAATGGTGAAAGATACTTCATTACCTTTACCGACGATTATAGTCGCTATGGTTATGTGTACTTGATGACACACAAACATGAACCTTTTGAAATGTTCAAAATCTTCATGAATGAAGTAGAAAATCAACTCAATAAAACTATCAAAGTTCTTCGTTCAGATAGAGGAGGTGAATACCTTAGTGATGCTTTACAATACCATCTAAGAAGTTGTGGGATCGTCTCACAACTTACTCCACCTGGAACACCACAACATAATGGTGTGTCTGAAAGGAGAAATCGAACCCTATTGGATATGGTTCGATCTATGATGGCTATAAGCTCACTACCTCTATCATTTTGGGGTTTCGCATTACTCTCCGCGGCTCGTATTTTGAATATGGCCCAGACCAAGAAAGTGAATTCGACACCTTTTGAATATGGCATGGAAAGGTTCCATCATTATAATATTTAAAAGTATGGGGTTGTGAAGCTTACGTTAAGCTAAAAACCAAAAACAAGTCAATCCACTAAGTGTATATTTGTTGGATGTCCCAAAGACTATATAGGATACTACTTCTTTGATCCAACAGAGCAAAAAGTATTTATTACTCGAAAGGCAGAGTTCTTGAAAGCTAAGTTCCTTATGGAAGGAATAACGTATAGAATAGTGGAATTTGATGAGGATCAAGATCCATAAGCCAATACACGTTTGGTTGACACTAGCAATCAACAAAATGTTGTTGATGATGATCAAAAGATCGATCAATACACACAAAACATTCGCAGATCTGGTAGAGTTGGCATTCCACCTGAAAGATATGGATTTTTCATGAATGGATGCTATGTGGTTGACTCCGATGAGCCAACTACATACCTTGAAGCAATGTCCAATTCGGATTGTGACAAATGGCTGGAAGAAAATGGAATCCATGTATTGAGATGCAATCCATGTATGACAATCAAGTTTAGGAATTGGTTGACCCTCCACTTAACTCCAAACCGGTTGGATGCAAGTGGGTTTCAAGAAGAAAATGGATATACATCGAAACTTGGATACTTACAAAGCAAGACTTGTAGCAAAAGGTTTCACTCAAACTCAAAGGGTTGATTATGATGAAACTTTCTCACCTGTGGCAATGCTAAAGTCAATTAGGGTATTATTTGCCATAACTGCATATTATGACTATAAGATTTGGCAAATGGATGTCAAAACCATTTTTCTTAATGGACATCTCAAAGAGACTGTCCATATGGTTCAGCTTGATGGTTTTGTCGGTCTAAAACATCCTAATAAATTATGCAAGTTAAAGAGGTCAATCTATGGATCGAAACAAGCATAGTGAAGTTGGAATCAACATTTTGATGAAGAGATCAAGAAATTTGGTTTCATCAAGAACGCTAACGAGGCTTGTGTATATAAGAAGGCTAGTGAGAGCATAATGACATTCTTAGTATTGTATGTTGATGACATACTACTTTTTGGAAATGATATTCCAACCATGGAAGGTGTTAAAACTTGGCTTGGAAGTTGTTTTTCCATAAAAATCTCGGTAAAGCCGCCTATATTTTAGGAATAAAGATCTATAGGGATAGATCGAGGCGGTTGATAGGTTTAAATCTAAGTGCATATATTGATAAAGTCTTGAAAAGGTTCAAGATGGAAAAACTCTGAGAAAGGTATGGTACCTATTCAAAGAGGGACAATATTGAGTACATCTCACTGTCCAAGCTCAAAGGATGAGCAAGATTGAATGAAGGACATCCCATATGCATCTGCTATAGGATCCATCATGTATGAGATGATATGCACTAGACCGGACGTGTCATGCGCATTAAGCATGACGAGCAGATATCAGTAGAATCCAGGTAATAGCCATTAGATGGCTGTTAAAAGTATATTAAAATACCTTAGGAGGACTAAGGAAATGTTTCTAATATAAGAATCTAATGAAGAGGAACTCGTTGTAAAGGGTTACACGGATGCGAGTTTCCAAACCGTTCAAGATGATTCTCGATCACAATCGAGGTATGTCTTTATTATGAATGGGGTAGCATTGTCCACTACAAAATCCGAATACATAGGCGCATCATTAGCAGCTCAGAAGCTGCATGGATAAAGAAATTTATCGCCTACATAGGGTGGTCTCTACCATTCAAGACCCCTAGAAATCCTTTTGTGATAACGAGGTACGATTGCATAAATCAAGGTACCATGTGCACTTCAAAAGGCTAGGCACATTGAGCGGAATTCAACTACATAAGGGATGAAGTTGAAAAGGGAAAGATATGTATTCGTAAAGTTCACACCGATCAATAAATTGTGGATCCACTCATGAAGCTCCTTGAAAGGGCAAAGCGTGAAAGTCATACTTGTGCCTTAGGACTTCGATATTCTAGTGATTGGAATTGATCTGTATAGTATTTAAAAGTTTGGAACAATGTTTTATGTAATTCTTTATATACTTGTGATATTTTGAGTTATATTCATTTTAGCATGTATACATCCATGAATATGTTTATTATTCTAAATGTATGTAGTAGGTCATGTTTGTAGGAACAAATATGAACATAAGACTATTACGAACATGGATTGGTGGATATTCATAGGAATGAATATAGAGCAATTGGTTGCTGCCAAAGTTCATAGATATTTATGGGATACAAATATTGGACTGACCCGCATCTCAATTTTACTACATGGAATCTTCTACATTGATCATAAGTAAATTTGAGTAAAGGCGAATATCATTTGGTATCTTCCGACCTGAGATAATATTGGGTTTTGATATTCACCAAATGTTATACCTTGAGCTAGTTCTTCACTGCTCTGAAATAATGGGCAGTACATAAGGCTATGTTCAGGTGTGACACGAGGTGATTGTGAAAAACATATGTAGTCAAGATGGAATTTGTTCCTCTTATTCGGTGAGAGCAAGATGTCTAAGGCTTGATTAAGTTAATCAATAAGGAATGATCATTCTATGTCCTTGGATTTAACAAAGAATAAATGATTGATTCACCTAAATCACTTCAAGTTGGATACTTGAAGGGGATGATTTATTGAATGGCTTTTAGTCATGCGTATTAAGGGTAGTAAACCGTTGTTAGACGGTATTTACTGCTTGCATCAATCTTCTATGAATTTTGTGCAAGTGGGAGATTGTTGGATTCTTTATGCCCAAGACCATATAATATTGATATGGTAGTACGTAATGATACAAGTCGGGTCATACCCAATAACAAGCTTAGCAAACACCAATATAAATATTTAGTTGATGATATGATCATGCAATTAAATAAATACACCGATTTAAAAAATGGGTTTTCTAAATAAATTGCATATGAGATGAAACAACTTATAAGGATATTTTGTTCATGGACATTATTTGTAATGTTATTTAAGTTGGTTAATAATATCAAATAATAATTATAGTGTGTGTATAAGTTATATATTAAAAGGTTAATTAGATAACTTATAATGTAATTAGCTAAACAAAATTGTAAAAGGGTTTTGGGGGGAAAACCCTAATTTCCTTGAGATTCGGCGCCCCCTTTAAGGGGGTCTTTTGGCCTTTTGTTTTTGCTTCTTCAATTCTTAAAAAAACACACACATCCTCTTCTCTCTCTCTATCTCTCTCAAATGCAAGGAACCAAGAACCCACTTTCTCTCTATCTTCTTGAAGGTGTTCAATGCTGAAAAATCGTTTTTCAGCTCATCTTGGTTCGAGATTGGTGCTCAAATCCCAGCAACAAGGTGTTTGCTTGACGCTTGTGGGTATGGATGCTTGAGGATACCTTTCCTTGGTGTTTTGGCTGTTCAACAACATCATTCTCTTCATCAAAATCCCGTTTTCAGTAGGCTTTGGAAGGTAGTTCCATGGTTTTATTTTGGTTGTTATTTCTTGTTCATAGCTAGTTTATACACATATAAATGATCCTTATGTTCTTGGGTTTGTTGTTGTCATGATATGAGCCTTAATTTTCAGATTACAAATGATAATATTAAGGTTATATTCCACTGCGTTTTTCATGTTTAAAAGGTTAAACTACTTTGATATGGTCCAACAAACCCAACAATTTTGTTAACGTTCATTTCATACGTTTGTTCTTTGCATCATTACCTTTCTCATTCATCAACTCACGCCATACTCCCGACTCATGTCCGCAGACTGGTACTGTGTCGGGGTCTGTAAACAAACCCTAGACTCATGTCCGTAGACTGACACAGTACCGGAGTACGCGATTCATTTCTTTCATCTCATCTGAGTCACACGCACTACTCCCGACTCATGTCGAAGACTGATACTGTGCCGGGGCCTGTACACAAACCCCCGAATCATGTTCGAAGACTGACACAGTACCGGAGTACGCGATCCTCTTCTCATTCATCCGGATCCTGTCTCATGCAACACTCCCGACTCATGTCCGAAGACTGATACTGTGTCGGGGCCTGTAACCAAACCCCCGACTCATGTTCGAAGACTGACACAGTACTGGAGTACACGACAAGGACCTTTTTTGACTCTGTTGTGACACAGAGTCGCTCACCTCATACATTGCTTGCAAGCCTATCAATCGTTCATTCATTCATTCATGCATGCATTCATTCATTACGTTCCTCTTTTCATTATCTTCCACTTTATGTTACATAATACTTTCATTCATTCATTAACATTTAACGTAAAGCCATGGAAAGATAAACATACATAATAATGATAAGGAACATAAAACATACAACATTAATCACACAGGGCAACATCGCACACCCATAACATACATCATGCATAGCATACCACGCGCACAAGCACACGGCATCATCATCACACGAATCACGCGCATCATATCACACAAACATACGTCATCGCACATCATCATACGTCACATCATCATCATCATTGGCTCATCATCATACGTCTTCTTATACCGTCCATGCCCATCACATCATCGAGGAAATCCATCTCGACCATCACTTCTCAAACTCCCTCGAAACTCCTGGCGCATAAATCCTATTTGGGCGCACCACACCTAGGCGTATGGAGCTCTAGTCGCATGACCTCCATGCGTATGAACGCTCTAGTCACATGATCTCCATGCGTATGAACTCTTCAGTCTCATGACTTCAGGCGTATGAGGACTGTTTAGGCGTATCACCTCTTGGGCGCATTGGAACACTTAGTCATATGCATTCTAGGTGCATGACCTCCAATCACATACTTTCATGCGTATGGACCTCAATCACATGACATCCGAGTGTATGGATCTCAGTCGCATGTCCTTCATGCGAATGGCCCTTAGTCGCACAATTTTCATGCGAAGAACCTCAGTCACCTTCCTTTCATGTGTATGAACCCACTCGCCTTCCAATCGGTCGCCTGGACCTCCAGTCGGTCGCATAGCCCTAGCTGGTGCAGAATGCAGTTCATCCCGAACTGCAGCCGCACGTTTCAGCCTCCAAACTCTTCCAAACCATTTTTGAGCTCAAATCAACCCTTCTAAACCTTAGGGAAGCATACGGACATCATTCAAGCATACCCAAGCCCGAAATCAAGCCCCAAACGAATCATACACATACACACACATACACAAACGGGTCAAACACCCAAAAACCCACAAAACAGCTTTCAGATGTGTTCCAGTCCCAAAATAATTCAAAAACGTGTAAAAGAGGGGTCCTAAAAGTCACCTTAACGATCCCGTTGAGTAGAGCTTCGATTTGACCCGCTACACGTCGATTTTCACTCCCGAATCCGCCCGAACCAAGCTTTTCTCCTCTTTTTCTCCTTTTCTCTCTTCTTGGCTAAGTTTTTGCTAAAATGGGGAGGGTGTGGGCTGCCCTCCCCCTTTTATACACCCACTCATCAAGTTTTCTCTCGTTGGCGGGTTTGGTCCCTCGACTTTGGACTTTATTTCTTTTCTTATTTCGTCGGCTTCAAAGAAAATATCTGGGTGTTACAAGTCCACCCCCTTAAATAGGTTTCGTCCCCGAAACCTGTTGTTCCTTGAACCATTGCGGGCAATATTGTCTCATCTCTTCTCCAGTCTCCCACCTGGAGTTCCATCGGTCTACGTCGTTTATCCACACACGACTTCTTGTCTATCTTTGGCTACCTTCCTCAAGGCTTTGATCCTTTCGAGCTTTTCAGTCGTAGCCTCAGTCACTTCAATATTTCCCATACGTCATTTGGTGCTCGGCCTTCACTTGTAGACAAGTAAGGCACTTACTCACTTACTCCATCATATCACGCTTCATACCTGGCCACCAATAATCTATACTCGTGTCTAGATACATCTGACGGTTGAGATATTAGTATATCCACATACCTTACATCGGCCAAGTCGGCGATACGTCCACACGCTTCATGGATTGCTAACCCATTCACCTTATAGTGTATGCCTATCCACCCAAGTTTGTCCTGAACGGTCTAGCAGGAACAAACGCTTTCTCAATTCGATCCCGCAATCCTCTAGGGCATCTAGGTAACCTAGTGGATTCATTAATAGCAATCTCTACATCGAAGGGTGTGACATCCGTCACCTTAAGGTCCGTCGAACGACATAAATAAGCATAGAAATAATTTAATTATTCTTCCTTTTCTTCATGAACTCCTGCTTTAAGGAATCATGTCTGCTTATTTTCCTTTGTGCATGTACTTCCTCCGAGAACGTGTGTTAAGCATAAACCTTTTATAAATTTCATCACCATTACCACCAAATACATCATTTTTAATTTCAACCATTGTCATTAATAAAACCATTTTTGACTATCAAATGCCATTAAACATGCTTTTAACCTTAATATAACAAACATTTTAAGGTCGAAATCAACCGAAACAAATTTTGGGGAACTCGAGGGTTAAGTGCAGGGACTAAACTTGTAATTTTGCAAACTTGGACTGGGTATATAAACCCCCTTCCCAGCCACATTCCTCATTCACTTCATCTTCTTCACCTCTTCACTCCCTACACACACATTTTCTCCATTCTAGCACCAAATCCAACCCGCTTGGTCTTGTTCTTGTTGTCTAGACTCCATCTACGGCCTAGTCTACTCCATTATAGCAGGTAGATGACCTTGGTTGTCCCTTTTCCTTGCTTATTCACGGCTGTCCAAACTAGGGTTTCGGGTGTTCGGGTTTATCCGAGCACATGAGGTCGTGTGGGTGCGTGTGAGGTCTTTCTGCTTGTGTTTCATGTTTGTGTATGTTTGTAGAGTGTTTCTGGAAGTCCTTGTGGTGTAAAACTCACGTTTAGAGCAGCTCGGGGGCTGCTCAGCCTGACCACAGTCGCGATTCTGCAGTTCAGGCGACTGGGTCTGTCATGCGATTGAGCCGTGCGACTGAGTGAGTCGTGCGACTGAATCTTGCGTCTAAGTCAATCGTGCGATTGAGTTCTGCGACTAGACATGTCATGCGACTGAGTCGTGCGACTGTGTGTTTGTATGCGATTGAGTCATGCGTATGAATGATTGTGTGCGATTGAGTCAAGCGACCGACTGAATGTATGCGATTGTGCGTGTTTCGCACGACTGGAGTCCAATCACACGAATGAAGGTTCAATCGCACGAAAGTAGCTAATTCGCACGACTGAGGGTTGATTCGTGCGCATGGAGGTTCGGCCGTGCGAATGTGTGTTGTGTGGTACGACTGAATGCCAACCATGCGAATGAAGACTCAATCGTACGAATGAAGCTGATTCGTACGATTGAAGGTTGATTCGTAAGGATGGAGCGTTGAGTCGAGCGTCAGGTCCTGTTGTGTGACTAATGATGCTGAGTGTGAATTTCCCCTTGAACATCTGATGATGATAAGGCAACATCAGTAAAAGTGTCATTGCTTGACCACAAAGATTAAAGTCAACGCTATCAGCATGCACATACTATTTCAATTGAAAACAACCTAACATTTTACAGTTATCGACAATCCAATTGGAACTCCAAATACTTAACAAGTGCTATCTTTCTTAGCCACGAGATCATTTCACGGATGTCATAAGCAATAACGACTACTCGTAGTACTTGGATCTACATAAGATCTGATACGCGTGTCCGCTTGTGTGTGTGTGTGCTACCCACGACCGAACCGATACAACCCGAACCGACCAAACATTACTATACGCTTTATACATGTCATTAATGCTTAACAATAACTGTCAATAGGTGTTTGATTGTTCTCTGTATACAACTGTTGGGAATCTCGATCTTTCATACTTACCACTTAACATGTGAGTTTCGTGGCCCCTTTTTGTGCTTATACTACTTTACAACATTTATATACATGGGGGAAAAGTATGCTCACCATTTTCTATGTTGTACAACATACATACAATTTACATACTTGGAATCAATGTGCTACTGTTTGTGGGTACTTATCTGATACATGCTTGAGTCTGCTTTGTGGTTCTTTCTTACAACCATTTAATTCCATGTGGAACCGACGGTTAGGTATTGGTAGTACTACTGGGTTGACACCCCCACCCTCGTGTTGGTATACTAGTTAGTACCAACAATAGCCAGGTACGGGCCTTGGGTGAATATATTCCGACAAGATTCTTTGTGTACGTCATTATGTTTGGTTGTAAAGCTCTTGTCATGTGATTTTGCTTACTTATAACTGTATGCACGGCATTCTGCAACAACTTTATACAGCATCAATTACTTATTTACTTTAAACCTGCGAACTCACCAACAATTTTGTTGACCATTTTGAGCATATCTTTTCAGGTGATCATGCTAGCTGAGGTTCTAGGTGTGCTGCCTTAGTGGAGACCCTAGGATGCATTTTCGGGCCAAACTTGTCTTTTTGAAAACAATTGTTGTAACTGTTTCAAACAACATTATACTTTGTAACTTGTTCCCGGTTGTGGGAATTGCATACAATGTTATTACCTATGTATATCTTATATCATGTTTATGCTTATGGCTATGTTGTCGTGAATACTGACTAAACATGACACAAGTCCCCTTGTTGTCGGGTGTTGTCATGACACGCTTGTCATCATTATATATTGCATCTCTATCGCTTACCATGTGTTATGACGATTCCCGTCTCGTTAATCCCCCGTGTTTCCGCTCTTAGCGGGGGTGTGACAAAGGGCTCACCGATGTTCCTTCTCCTAACATGCCAGTTACAACAGAAAGTAGTGGGAACGAGACTATTACTAGCATCGCATTCAAATCATAGATGCACAAATTTTAAATTACCATAAATGTACCTGACGTCAAGTCGAAGTCCGCTCTAGCCTCCTCTCGGTCATGGCAAAAGCTCTAGCCTTCACCCTCTGTTCCCTTTCCTCGCACCGGAGCTTCCTGCCTTCGACTTCTTACAATCCCTGCTCAGGTGTCCAGTCTCACCATAGTTGTAACACTTAGCCATGCGGCAATCCGTCGCCCTGTGGCCTTCCTTCCCACACTGGAAATAGACGTTCAGTCCCCACTTGCATTCCCCCTCATGGCCTCTACCACATTTTTTGCATACTTCTCCTTGTCTTTCTATTCTCTTCCAATCATCGTCCCTCGACGTCGTACCTTCATACACAAATCCACCATCATTATCTCGCCTTCCTTTCTCCTTCTTAACATAGGCTCGCTCCTCCCCTTCGTTTGTCATCGCCATCGCCCCCCGCTCGTCGTACAACCTTCCCGCCAGGTCAACTGCCGACCTAAACGTGCTCGGTCGGGCAGCGATCATGTGCCTACGGATGTCCACCGGCAAGCCCTGAATATACCTCTTGATCTTTCGCGAAAGAGGTGTCACCTGATCCGGCACCAGACGTGCCATCTCATTGAACTTCGTGGTGTACTATTGATGTGTCAGGGTTCCCGCCTCCAGTTTCAGGAACTCCCTCTCAACCTTGTCCATCTCTCGGTGAGGACAGAACTCCTCAATAACCAACTTCTTTAGCTCCGACCATCTCATTCTCCCAATAGCCCTGCTACCCTCGGCTTGGACTATATTGTCCCACCAGCACAGAGCCTAGTCCACAAAAGAATGGGCATCAAACTTTACTTTCTGATCCTCCTGGCACTCGCTGATATTCAATACAGCTTCCATCTCTCTCACCCATCGGTGAGCAGTAGCAGCAGTGTCGTTTCCATCAAAAGTTGGGGGCTTGCATCGTTGAAACGCCCCATAGTTACAGCCTCGTGCCGCCTCCGGCACAGGCTCTTCCTCTTCTTCCTTTTTGTCATCGAAGAAAACCGTTTCAGTCTCAGGCCGTCTCCTTCCACCCGGAGGTCTACTCCTTTCCTGTCTCTCCCCATCTCTAACAGCCTTTATCACTTCGGTCACTACAGATGGTAGGATCGTCTGCATGGCTTGATGCACTTCCTCCACAACCGCCTCTCTCATCGAGGCTCGTAGATTAGCACTCTCATCACCGCCCTCCGGATGAGGGGTCTCGGGTTCTTCATGAACTACTCTTTCAGCCTTAGACCTTCCTCTTGTGACCTGTGGTTCAGCACCACGTCCACCGCCACCTCCACCTCGTGAAGCTTTTGATGATCTACCACCAGCCATCTTCTAACACACTGAAAGATTCAAACGTCAACACGGTCATTCAAGGGAACAGCTCAGTTTATGTCAAGTATAGTAAGTCCCTAATTATAGTGGCTAGTTGTGATTAGCCACTTACTTTACTCTTCACACCTCGAGCATTACCTATCCTGAGTACATCAGTATCTAAATCTACCAGCAACACACAAACCACATAACATGCACACGTAATACCGGTTAACTTTACAAAAAATACTTGATGGCATGCAGCTACTCAGATTGGCATCCCTTCCATTTCCGTCCCATTCTCAGATTAAGATTAGGTTTTTGAAAATATTTACCCAATTCACTTAAACTTTGGCTCTGATACCAACTTGTAAGGCCCCATTCCTGGGACGCTTACGGCTGGTCATTCATCGCACTCAAAACATAATTTTCGTCATCTTATATCAAAACATCGCAGTGGAAACATTTAAAACAATATCTCATTTAAAGATAATAGCTTTTGCAAACAATACTTCATTATCAATTACAAAATTCATGTTACATTTCATTACAAAAGCCTTATAATAATGGATGCCATTCCAAAAGAACTGAGTAGTCGCCCCATGCCATCCTCAGCAACATACCTGCCAACTGGAAACACATCAAAGTCAGCATTGCTGAGTGAGTTCTAGTTTTATAAATAAAACATACTTTTCTTTCATAAAACCGTTCTTTACTTTCTTTCAAAATCATACAGTACTTTACATTTGTTCGTGATCATACATTATACGTACATACGAATAGTAACATTATTATCTTCATCATTCGTTCATACCATTCAAGATCTGGTCAGACTTTACTCTCTTCATGGCACTCAGCCACGATTACTGAGGTCGAATGACAAAGATCCCGTTTAGTATATTATTAAGATATTTCGTTAACGTTCATTTCATACGTTCATTCTTTGCATCATTACCTTTCTCATTCATCAACTCACGCCATACTCCCGAGTCATGTCCGAAGACTGGTACTGTGCCAGGGTCTGTAAACAAACCCCCCGACTCATGTCTGAAGACTGACACAGCACCAGAGTACGTGATTTATTTCTCTTTCATCAAATCTGAGTCTCACGCACTGCTCCCGACTCATGTCCGAAGATTGATACTGTGCCGGGGCCTCTACACAAACCCCCAACTCATGTCCGAAGACTGACACAGTACCGGAGTACGCGATCCTCTTCTCATTCATCCGGATCCTGTCTCATGCAACACCCACGACTCATGTCCGAAGACTAATACTGTGTCGGGGCCTGTAACCAAACCCTCGACTCATGTCCGAAGACTAATACTGTGCCGGGGCCTATAACCAAACCCCGACTCATGTCCGAAGATTGACACAGTACCGGAGTACGTGACAAGGACCTCTTTCGAGTCTGTTGCGACACAGAGTCACTCACCTCATACATATGCTTGCAAGCCTTTCATTCGTTCATTCATTCATTCATGCATGCATTCATGCATTATTCCTCTTTTCATTATCTTCCACTTTACGTTACATAATACTTTCATTTCATTCATTAACGTTTAACGCAAAGCCATGGAAAGATAAACATACATAATAATAATAAGGAACATAAAACATACAACATCAATCACACAGGGCAACATCGCACACCCATAACATACATCATGCATAGCATACCACGCGCACAAGCACACGACATCATCATCACACGAATCACGCGCATCACATCACATAAACATACGTCACTGCACAGCATCATGCGTCATATCATCATCATCATTGGCTCATCATCATACATCATCTTATACCGTCCATGCCCATCACATCAACGAGGAAATCCATCTCGACCATCACCTCTCAAAGTCCCTCAAAACTCTTAGGCGCATAAACCCTATTCGACCGCACCAACACCTAGGCGTATGGAGCTCTAGTGGCATGACCTCCATGCATATGAATGCTCCAGTCGCATGATCTCCATGCGTATGAACTCTTCAGTCGCATGACTTCAGGCGTATGAGGATTGTTTAGGCGCATCACCTTTTGGGCGCATGGGAATACTTAGTTGTATGCATTCTAGGCGCATGACCTCCAATCGCATACTTTCATGAGTATGGACCTCAATCGCATGACATCCGGGCGTATGGACCTCAGTCGCATGACATTCATGCGAATGGCCCTCAATCACACCACTTTTGTGCGAATGAACCTCAGTCACCTTCCTTTCGGCGTATGAACCCAATCGCCTTCCAATCGGTCGCCTGGACCTCTAGTTGGTCGCACAGCCCTAGCTGGTGCAGAATGCAGTTCATCCCGAACTGCAGCCGCACCTTTTGGCCTCCAAACTCTTCCAAACCACGTTTGAGCTCAAATCAACCTTTCTAAACCTTAGGTAAGCATACCAAGACATCATTCAAGCATACCCAAGCCCGAAATCAAGCCCCAAACGAATCATACACATACACAAACGGGTCAAACACCCAAAAACCCAAAAAATAGCTTTCAGATGTGTTCCAGCCCCAAAATCATTCAAAAACATGTAAATGAGGGGTCCTAAAACTCACCTTCATGATCTCGTCGAGTAGAGCTTCGATTTGACCCGCTACACGTCGATTTTCACGCCCGAACCAAGCTTTTCTCCTCTTAGTCTTCTTTTCTCTCTTCTTGGCTGAGTTTTTGCTAAAATGAGGAGGGTGTGGATCTATCTTTGTGCTGTTGTTTAGGTATTTTAAATTGTTATTTTGTTTTGGCTACTAGTTTTAAAATTCTAAACAATGGTTCTGTGTGTTGGGGTTTACGATAAGTTGCGCTTAGTAGTTGTATGTGTTCCATTTATAGTGGTAGTAGTAAATAGTCGAAGGCATACTTTTTAGTACTTTTTTTTGAAAGTATGTAACCTTGCAAAAGTTAGCCGCGTTTACGACAACTTGCTTCCCATGGGCATATGACACAAGTTTTTTATTTTTCTAAGAAAATCATAAAACAAACTATATAAAGCTTATACATTCTCCTTTTTCCATACATGTTCCGGTTAATCATAGCAACTAAGCGTATTAAAGATTAGCATACCATATAGATGATGTCAAATAACATAAAAACAAATTAAACCTTTACCATAAATAATAATCCAAAGTTATACCACTAAAAGTCTAAAGTAATCATGAGTTCATATGATTACGTGTTTTTTTTTTCATTTCCTTAAAGGACACCTGATCAAATTTATCTTGATTATATAAATATTAGCAAGTAGGTCACATAAAATAAATAAACAATTTAATATAATCAGCTTTTGAGTTTTTTTATTAAGTGAAGTTTTTTATGTTTCAAGTTTTTTCTCTCTTTTTTTTGTGGTCTTACTATAATAAAGTTAGTTCAACATACTTGGAAAAACTTATTATATGGGTCAATTGGGTCATAGCAAAAACTCGGGTAATTTCTCAACTATGCTCGAAACAGGGAATATTTGTGATAATTTCAACGGTCTTAAAAAATAGTTGTTGAACATATATTAATGCCCCCCTCAAAAATATAACTTATTTGTTTTCCATTTTAATAAAAAGTTATTAGCCTAAAATAATAAAAATCAATAATGATGAAAAAGAAGTTTACTAAACGAGTCGTTATATGTGTTGACTAAAATATATGTATTTTACAATAAATTGAGAGGCTACAAAATATATGTCGTTCACTTTTTCTAAAATTTCTAAAACCAGTGTCATGTAATAGTTAGTATTGTATTCTTTCTTGCATATATGTTGCTTTGGTGTTTTGTTTTTGAGTTTGCGTCGAGGATGTTTTCATCGAAACGGTTGAATGTTTGGTGTATTGGTCTTAATGACAGTATTTGTTAATTGTTATTTTTTTGCAGCTGATATTTTTTTACTTAGTTAGAATGGTATGTTGACTATTGGTGTATTTGGAATCTGTTTTTTGGCATAGTCTTGCAACTTGGCTTTATCTTTGTATTGCTCTTTGGGTATGTTAAATTGTTATGTTTGTTTTGAATACTAAATTTTAAAGGCTAAATACGGTTATGTTTTTTTGGGGCTTATTGGATGATTTTAGGTTATTCGTTTGCAATTACTACATTTAAGTTACTTGTGTATTTTTCTGCATTTGTTATTTTCTTTACTTAGTAAGAATGGCATGTTGACTATTGGTGTATTTGGTTTCTCTTTTTTGGCAGGTTCTTGCAGCCTTGGCTCTATGTTTGTGTTGCTCTTTCGGCATGTTAAATTGTTATGTTAGTTTTGACTACTAATTTTAAAAGTCTATATACTGCATCTGTTTTATGGGGTATGTGGGATGATTTTAGGATATTCGTTTGCAATTACTACTTTTAAGTGTCTCGTTGTGAGATATTAGTATCGTATAATTTCTTACATATTTATTTTGGATATTGTGGTTTGAGGTTAATCAGTGTAGTCTTAGTTTTTATGTGACAAGACAATGTTCATATTGTGCTTAATGTTCTATCAAGTAGTGTATGTCATGTGCTCGCAGTTCGAAAGGAAGGAATTGCCTTCTTCGTCAAATATGCCTTTAGTTGTTGTCAATTGTTCTAAGTCTTATGTGTATATTGATTCTGGCGATTCTGAGTATGCATGTGAGTTTGTGGAGCTTCTTTCTGGTTTGTTGAGCGTGTTAGTCATCTCCCACGATACAGTAGTCCTAGATATAATCTAGATATAATCAACGCTACAGGGCTGGTCGTGTGCGTGTGCATCTACCTTGAGATCCACTGACAGTTGTTAAGGAACTTTACCAATGCCTTGATTTTCTAGATAGTATTCATGCTTATACAGAAATGTTTGCGATGACATCTTTTGAGTGTTTGTAGATTATTTAATTAATAGTGGTTCGGGTTTTTATGTATTTAGAGTTGAGGGTCAGGTTTGTCATTGGGTTGGCACGTTGTGCCCTCTATCAAATGAGAGACCGTGTTTCTTGTAGATGCATGTATACAACACTCACTGTGAACTTTAGAATAGGATGCATTTCTTTGGCGGCGATGAGTGTTCGTGTGTTTCTGCTGAGATTGTTCAACTTTTAATATCTTTGTTAGGAGATCTTAATGCTTAAGTAAAGCTTTTTCGTTCAGCTAGGGATCATTGTCTTAAAGAGGTTGTTCCCAACTTTTCAATTAGACTTTTTGGTTTGGTAAATGAACCTTCTTATGACTTTCCAGCTCCCGGTACGATAGGGGAGATGATTTTGACATTGTTATTCATTCGAAGGGTGGTTTGCCTCAACGAATCAATAAATTGCATCCTCTTTACATGTCATTGCAGTACCGTTTGTTGTTTTTGCATGGAGAGAGTGGGTAGTCCATCCACCTTACGCTTACCCATAATGAAACACGAGGTGCTATTGATGAATATATACTATAGCTATTGCTTCATGATCAACATGGTGATTCTTTACTGCTAAACGAATGTCGTCTTTTCCAACAGTTTTTAGTGGGCACTTATATTTGCATAGAAAAAAGTTGGTTAGATTGTATAAGGTTTAATCAGAATCTATTTAGAACTAAATTTCTTCAGGGTGTACATAATGTGTTGTTGAGGGGTGATACTAAGGGTTGTTCCGTTGGAAAACGTGTTGCATTACCAACATATTTACCGGTGGCCCACGTTATATGTATAAACATTATTAGGACGCATTGGCAATATGGTGTGCATGGGAACCCACAGTATCTTATTACGTTCACTTGTAACATCAAATGGCCAGAGATAACGTTGTATTTTGTTGCCTGCTTACCGATGAAACCTTAAGACAAGTCCGATATTGTTGTTAGAATTTTTCGAATCAAAGTCAAAGAAATGTTTGACTTCTTAAGAATAGAATGACCTTTTGGTAAGGTTGCTACTGATGTGTACACCATTGAGTTTCAAAAGAAAGGCCTTCCTCATTGTCATATGCTTTTGTGGGTTATAGAGGTGTTTAAAATTCATGATAAAAGGCAAGTTGATGACTATATATCTATTGAGATACTAGATCCCATATCATCACCAACGCTTTACAAGATTGTCACTAATTCCATGATGCACAAACCATGTGGTCTAGCCTTGCCTAATGCTCCATGCATGGTTAATGGTAGTTGTTCAAAAAGATTCCTAAACGACTATGGAGCGAACACGATATTTGATAAGAATGGCTATGTGCATTACAAAAGGTGATCAGAATCTACATCTGTGGACAAAGGAGGGGTCTTGCTAGATACTTCCTATGTAGTACCCTACAATAGGGATCTTTGCCTACAATTCCAGACTCATATTAATGTTGAGTATAGTGGCTGAAACATGGTCATTAAATATTTGTTCATGTATATCTAAAGGTCCTGATTGAGTTAGATTTTCACTTGCGAAGATCGATGCCCAGCGGAGTGAGGTTGCCTCTGACACTATGCTTGTAGGTGAGGTGAGGAATTACGTGGATGGTTGTTTTATATGCCCACATGAAGCAGCCTGGAAAAACTTGGATTTTCCAATCCATTATAGAAATCCAGTGGTTCACGTTTTAGCTATGCATTTGGAGAATTTGCAAAACATGAGCTTTAAAAATCATCAACACTTGCAAGAGATCATAAACAATTCAGCAGGGAAAAGGACCACCTTGACAAAACGGTAGGAAATAATAAGGTCGACGCAACTAGTAGGCATCTTTGCTATGTCGATTACCTTTCAGAATATAGATGGGATAAGAATAAGAAGCAATCGCTTCATAGGGTTAGGGATAATAATCCCACTATGGGAAGACTAATCTACATCCATCCTACATGTGGAGAGTTGTTTACCTACATTTATAGTTATGTTGTCAGGTAGGGTATATGACTTTTGAAGATATCAAAAAAATGTTTGGTGCCCTCCTCCATACTTATCGAACCGCATATGAAAGATTAGGATTGCTCGAAGATGAAAATAAGTGGTGACAGGCATTTGATGAGGCTGTTGCATGGGCCAGTGCTTCGAAGTTAAGGTCTTTATTTACCCGATTGATGCTTATTGTGAGATTCCAATCCAATCAATTTGTGGAATCGGTAGTGGCAATGCATGACTAATGATGTTACGCGCCATCTAGGTGTTCTTCAGAATATTTCAAATCTCATATTGATGATAATGATGTTCAATAGTATATGCTATATGAAATTGAACTTATGTTAAACTCTAGTTCAACTACATCTTCACTTGTAGATTATGGGTTACCTATGCCACGAGCAGACTTGCTTGAAACACTTAAGAACAGACTCCTAAAGGAAGAGAAAAATTACAATAGGAAAATACTTGTTGTTGAACATGCATGCCAAAAGAGTAGTCTTCACGGAAAAGGGTTGTATGTGTATTAAAGTGTTATTAGTTCAATTGAAAAGAGCAAACATATTTTACTATTTGTTTACGATCATGGTGGTACGGGGAAAATTTTCCCGTGGACTACAATTATTTATGATTTGAGGGAAAGATAGTACTTGCAGTTGTAGCGTCTTGCATTATCTCTTTGCTCATGCCTTCTGGTAGAACAACTCGCTCACGCTTCAAAATACCTTTAGAGATGACTAAGGAGAGTATTTTCCATATTAAGAAGAACTCTCAACTTGCAAAACTTTTGATTGAGACCTCGCTTATAATGTGGGATGAGGCTCTGATGAATGACCGAAGATGTTTTGAGGCGTTAGATAGAACCTTAAGGACTTACTTGATAATATTCACAACCTCTTTGGTGGGAAATTTGTGTTGTCACAAGGCAATTTTAGAGAAACTTTACCAATGAAGCGTGGGACAAGTAAGCAGGATATTCTAGCATCTTCGTGCCAAGGTTATACATGTGGGATAGGTTAGAGGTTGTTAAGTTAACAGATAATATGTGTTTACGTCAAGCAGAATTTAATAGATCTGAGGCTAATGATACTATATCTTTTGCATTGTGGCTGCTAGATGTAAGGAATGGCTCAAATGGTTCAATAGACAAAGATCTAGGTGACACAAATGTTATTGAGATCCCTTAAAAAATTTTGATACCTCATGCTCATGATGCTCTGCGTGACTTCATCTTTGGCTTCGGAAGATATTGGTCTTGGCTTCAGAAGATTTTACTCTTAGAATATTTTTGTTGCATGTGTGAAACTTCCGAAGCATTGTCCTTCAATGTACTTGTGCAGTATGCAGGAGACTTGAAGTGTTTGAGTTGCATCAGCCTTAATATGTATTCCTTACAAACTCCCCTAGGCTGATGCTATCAAAACTTTTTGAAGACTTAAGATATCAACAGTCCTCATTATGATGATGACCATCCCTTTCTTCATGAGATGATCAAGATCACTCAGACTCTCAAAATGTCTTCTCATATCAAAGAGATCATGTAGAGGCAGATTGAACATGTCTTGCCATGTGTAGACATCCTCAATGCCTTGATCTCTAATGACATGCCATCTTTCCGGATTTGTAGTGTATGTCCAGGACAATATAGGTCTTTCTACTGCTAGAGGAGCTGCTTGATTGGTAGTTGATGTAGCATCCTCTGGCTGCACATCCTCTGGCTGCACATCCTCTGGCTGCACATCCTCTGGCTGCACATCCTCTGGCTGCACATCCTCGGCTGCACATCCTCTGGCTGCACATCCTCTGGCTGCACATCCTCTGGCTGCACATCCTCTGGCTGCACATCCTCTGGCTGCACATCCTCTGGCTGCACATCCTCTGGTGCACACCTCTGGCTGCACATCCTCTGGCTGACATCCTCTGGCTGCACATCCTCTGGCGCACATCCTCTGGCTGCACATCCTCTGGCTGCACATCCTCTGGCTGCAATCCTCTGGCTGCACATCCTCTGGCTGCACATCCTCTGGTGCACATCCTCTGGCTGCACATCCTCTGGCTGCACATCCTCTGGCTGCACATCCTCTGGCTGCACATCCTCTGGCTGCAATCCTCTGGCTGCACCTCTGGCTGCACATCCTGGCTGCACATCCTTGGCTGCACATCCTCTGGCTGCACATCCTCTGGCTGCACATCCTCTGGCTGCCCACATGCATCCCTCTGGCATGCACTCCTCTGGCTGCACATCCTCTGGCTGCACAATCCTCTGGCTGCACTCCTCTGGCTGCACATCCTGGCTGCACATCCTCTGGCTGCACATCCTCTGGCTGCACATCATCTGCTGCACATCCTCTGGCTGCAACATCCTCTGGCTGCACATCCTCTGGCTGCACATCCTCTGGCTGCACATCCTGGCTGCACATCCTCTGGCTGCACATCCTCTGGCTGCACATCCTCTGGCTGCACATCCTCTGGCTGCACATCCTCTGGCTGCACATCCTCTGGCTGCACATCCTCTGGCTGCACATCCTCTGGCTGCACTCTCTGGCTGCACATCCTCTGGCTGCACATCCTCTGGCTGCACATCCTCTGGCTGCACATCCTCTGGCTGCACATCTCTGGCTGCACATCCTCTGGCTGCACATCCTCTGGCTGCACATCCTCTGGCTGCACATCCTCTGGCTGCACATCCTCTGGCTGCACATCCTCTGCTGCACATCCTCTGGCTGCACATCCTCTGGCTGCACATCCTCGGCTGCACATCCTCTGGCTGCACATCCTCTGGCTGCACATCCTCTGGCTGCACATCCTCTGGCGCACATCCTCTGGCTGCACATCCTCTGGCTGCACATCCTGGCTGCACATCCTCTGGCTGCACATCCTTGGCTGCACATCCTCTGGCTGCACATACTCTGGAGCACATCCTCTGGCTGCACATCCTCTGGCTTGCACATCCTCTGGCTGCACATCCTCTGGCTGCACATCCTCTGGCTGCACATCCTCTGGCTGCACATCCTCTGGCTGCATCCTCTGGCTGCACATCCTCTGGCTGCACATCCTCTGGCTGCACATCTCAGGATGTTCTAACTCGTCTTGAGGTTCGAAAAGGATGTTTCTTCTTCTTCTTTGGCTTTGGCTTTGAAGCCATCCTTTTCTTCTCTTTGTTTCTTTTAACTAAGAAGACTGGCCTGCAGCACCTGATTGATCTTCTTTGTCTTTCTCAGTTAGGTCTTCCTCTCTCACACAATTTAGAAGGAGACGGAGTCTGGCCCTACTATGGATTAGATGATGAAGCTTGCTGAGATTCAGCAGGAGGTTTAGGTTGTGTTGTCTCTGGTTGTTCAACCTTAACCTTCACTTCAGGTGGAGCTTGACTTGAAGGGAAGTGTAAGTTAATCAACTCTCCACTTTTGATCTTCTGCTTGATTACCCTTATATGCTCATCCATAGTGGATAGAGACATAGGGCCAAGTCTCCTTCCGGAGAATCCATATAGCTTGAAGAAGCTCATCATCCTCTGCCTGTCTGCAGATTTCTTCATGCTCTTTTGGATGATGGCTCTTGACTTAGCAGCTTTTTCCCTTAGTTTCCTTTTGGTAGTCTTTCTTTCATTGACTATCTCAAGTTCAAGTTGTTTGAGATACTCAAACTCAATACAGTTATAGGATAAGGGAAGAAGTGCATCTGCCTAATAGAGGCTTGTGGCACTCAGGTAGTTGATCATCTTGATCCTGTCTTCTTCTTTTTCTAACTGAGTTTTTATTGAACCACATCCTCATGTGCAGGACTTTCTTGAGCCGGGGAGAGAATGGGCACATGCTTATATAATCTTTTCTTTCTTCTTTCTTCTTTCATTTGTACCAGTAGCTCAGCATCTTCTGCCTCTTTCTTCTCGTTTGACCTTTCTCTATCAACCAGTTCATTTAACTCCTCCAAGGGGAGAGAAATGACATTGTCAATGTCATAGTTCTTAGTCTGCAAGTAGTTGATCCTAACTGCCCTCAACTTATCATCTTGAGTGTTTGGTCTGGGGACAACCCTAATACTAGTTTCCATAAGTCTTGCAGACCCAAAAGAGGAACTTTCTCCCCTCAGCTTCCTTTTCCTCTCTCTCTCTCTCCTCCTCCTCAATCTATTCAGATGTCATCTTTCTTTTCCCTTTGTCACTCACAGACCTTTGTGACTCAGGGTGGAGAGAGCTTTGGCCTTCATTGCTTGGTGTAGCATCCAAGCTCTGGCCAGAGAGAGGTTGAGAAGCACCTTCACCAGCACGTGTCTTAATAAGGGTATGAATCTCTTTAGTAGTTGATGATGATGGGACATGGCTCTCAGGTTCTACCACTGGGCATTCAGTCAAGGTTTACCCTATGAAACTAATCTTAGGTTCTGCCTCAACATCCAATTGACCGATGGCATTGCCTGATTGCCTTAGTCTCCTTCTGAAGCTGAACTCTGCAGTGATCCTATCTTGGATTCTTTGAGCCAGCCTGTCAGCTTGTCTTGATTGGCTTTGATTGACAAGTGGCATGTTGACTAGATCCAGAACTTCATTGAAGTTCAAGGTCTGAAAATTAAAGACCTCTTGCTGCCCTTGAACTCTAAAAAGGATGAAGGCTTTTCTGTTGCTGTCATACCTCCACCCAATGATGTGATTTGAAGATGGTGGAGATGCCATAGCCCTTAGTATTCCTTCCTCAAGCAGACTCTATATGTAAGAGTCTATAGAGTCCACATCAATGTGAACTTGAGGAAGTTGATGAGTGTGCACAATTGCAAATGAGGATGGTGAGTCCTCAATGTCCACACTCTTTGAAGAACTTCTAGGTTCTATGATTGTAATGACTTCTCCCCCTTTTTGGTAGCATCACCCTCTTGCATAGGTGAGCTAGGAGTTAGGTCAATCACATCCATTGGTTCTTGTTTTCCTATTTGAGCTCCTCTTCTCCAAGCTAGTTTTTCCTTAAGATAAGAAATCTCAAGTTATTGATCATTGACCCTGTTTTGCAAGGTAGTCACTTGAGATTCAAGGTGACTGACCTTGGAGACTAAATATGTGCATGTTTTAAACAGTTTTTGCACCTTTAATCTCAAATTCCCCACATCTTCATCAAAAGAATCATTGGGGGATGAGATGATTGGACCAGAGTCCTCTCTCTCACCACCAACTTCAGGTTCTTGGCTGTTGGATTTATTCTTCTCACTATCAGCCTCAGTTGAGATGTCAGCGGGCTGAGTTGCCATGGTTGAGGTATTAATGATGGAATCACTTTCAAAAGTGAGAGCCTCTTCCATATGGACATCCTGAACAGTTTAGAAGTTTCCATCTCAGTAGTAGGTGACTGATGTGGGCTAGAAGTGGAGACTCAAGAGCACTCATCTCTCTTTGAGTAGGGGAAAAGAAGAGAAAATCATGGTACTCACTAAAACCTACATCTTCATTAGTATAGAAGTCAAGGTTGGGGATTGGTTGGTTTAAGTCCAAAGGCTGGGGATGGTAACTATCCCCTGAAGGTTGATCACTTGAGTGTTGAGACTCAGAGTGATGGCTTAAGGCTTTTGGGCTTACGAGCTCATTAGGCTGAGCATGAGGAACCTCAACACTGATTATTGAAGGAATGAGAGTGGTTTGCTCCTCAGGAGAAGTGCGAGCTCCAGTGTCCACTTCTTCTTGTGTGGGTGAGTGTATGGGGACCTGCACAGACTGAATAGTTTGTGTAGGGGTTCGTTTGTGTTTTCTTTGGTAGGTGAGGGTGATTTGTGGCTGTTGGGGAGGTTGGGATGTAGAAGGTGTGGGTTCAACACTAGCTGGTGTTGTTAGGTTGTCACCTTGAGCAATGAGCTCTAACATTTTTGGGACAAGGATTGTTTCTACCCCGGAGAAGCAACCAGTGGGCTTTCTCAATATTTTAAAGATGATGGGCTTCATCTGTCCCAATTTAAGAGTATTACCTGTTTCCCTTAACTATAAGCCCAATTCATAGTTAAGAATGTATTAAACATATCTAGGGAACATATAGTACTCTAAGGAGTCCAAGTTTGCAAGCAGATTAGTATAAACAAATTGAGAGTACCTGAACTTGACTCCCTGAACCATCCCATGAACTATGAAGGAGAGATCCTCGGGAATCTAGTCCTATCCACCATGCTTATTTGATAACTGTGGATAACCACATGGAGCAGGAATTTCCATTAGGATTAGACTTTCCCTTTCCTGAAGGTCTTGACAGAAAAGACTCCCTTATAGCCCATCTACTAAAAGGACTGGTTAATAGCTCCTTTAGGAAAGAACACCTCACCTTCTTCATCATCCAGCTGAAGATGCATGTTGATAATAGCTGGAGTGATGAAGACTTTTCTCCCCTGTATTATGGCAGACAGTGCCTTCTCCCCATCCATGACGACCTCTTGGCAGGTCTTCCAAAATTCTAGCAGTTGATCCTCATAAAGAGTAGGATCAATAGTTAGGGAGGTGAAGTAGTTGGATAGAGTTAAAAATTGACAAACTTCTGAGAAATGAGGATCTTTCTCAGAGTGTAACAGAGCAACTTGGTTATGTTGCCTGTGTAACTACATGGAACAGTTCGGATCATTTATGCGGTTAAGGTTGGCCATTTTGAGGAAGCTTAAGGATGAAGAAAGAAGAAAGAAAGAATTTTAGAGAGAAATTTGGGGTTTTTAGGTCTGGAGGAAAAAAGGAGATGACAGAAAGAGGGGAAAACCGTTGGATTTATATGTGAAAAAGGATTTCAGATAAAGTTTAATAAAAGAGGATAAACTTTAAAATCCAGATGTCGGTCCCACCTCTGAAAAAGTAATTTACTTTTTCTCAAAAAGTAGTTTTCTTGGAAGTCAAAAAGCTTCCGAAGGTAAATTATCCTCGGAAGTTTTAATGAAGAAGCTTCCGAAGCTAAAATGACTTCGGAAGATTTTCCTAAGAGTTGTGAAAATTTTGCTTAGGAAGAAAATTAAGACTTGAATGCTTTGTCCAGAGGAACAAAGCTTCTGAGAGTTAATTTACTTCGGAAAAAATGGTCCTTAAAAACATACAAGTGTCTGATACAAGTATTAAGCTTCGGAAGATATTTCAAAAATTTCTTCCGAAGGTAAATTTTTTAGACAATTGTTTGTTTTGAAGGCATGATTTTCTTCCGAAAATAAAATCATATCTTCCGAAGGATCAGAAATTTCAAAAATCTAAGGAAAGTCTTCAAAAAGATTTTCATCCAAAGAAAACAAGAGCTTATGAAAGTGATGAACTAGACAACTTAGAACACACGGATTTTAAGAAATAATAAGAATTAGTTTTAAGAAAAACCTACTCAAAGTTTATCATCCCAATAGTTGATATAAGATATTTAAATCTATGTTCATCAAAAGTCTTTGTAAACAGATCAGCATATTGTTCATTTGTGTGGACTTTGACTAGTTTAATTAATCCCTTTTCAAAATTATCTCTAATTAAATGATACCTGATGTTGATGTGTTTGGTCCTTGAGTGCTACACAAGATTTTTTGTGATTGAGATAGCACTGTTGTTGTCTATGTGAATGGGAGTCTCCTTGAAATTTAATCCATAGTCAAGCATCTAATTCTGAATCCAAAGCACTTGAGCACAGTAACTTGCAGCATCAATGTATTCAGCTTCAGCAGTTGATGCAGAGACACAGAATTGTTTCTTTCATTGCCATGAGACAACCCTTCCACCAAGAAACTAACATCCCCCAGATGTAGACTTTGCAGTCATGTTGCAACCACCATAATCACTATCTATATAAGCATACAAATTGAAGTCAGAATTCTTAGGATACCATAGACCAAGTGTTGAAGCACCTTTGAGGTATCTTAGAATCCTTTTGACAGTGATAAGATGAGACATCTTAGGGTTGGCTTGATATCTTGCACAAATGCATGTAGCAAACATGATATCAGGCCTGCTAGTTGTAAGATACATAAGAGACCTAATTATAGCTCTGTATAAGTGTTCATCTACATACTCCCCCTCAAGATCATGTCCAAGGGAGTGGTTTCTAGCTATGGGTGTCTTAGCAATCTTACAATCAGGTATGTTGAACCTCTTAAGTATGTCTTGAACATACTTTGACTGACTAATGAAGATGCCATCTTCAACTTGCTTCACTTGAATTCCCAGAAAGAAATTAAGTTCCCCCATGGCACTCATTTCAAATATGTCCTTCATCAGCTTCCCAAAGTCTTTGCAGAGCCTTGGATTAGTTGAATCAAAAATGATGTCATCTACATATACTTGAACTAGCATTAAGTCATTTCCCTGTCCTTTGATGAAGAGAGTTCCATCTATAGTACCCCTCCTGTATCCATGTTTGTAGAGATACTAATATAGAGTCTCATACCACTTCCCGGGTGCCTGATGCAGCCCATAAAGAGCTTTGTCAAGCTTGTAGACATAATCAGGATGACCAGGATCTTCAGAACCAGGTGGTTGTTTGACATACACCTCTTCATCAATCACTCCATAAAAAAGCACACTTCACATCAAGTTGATAGACCTTGAAGTTTTTGGATGCAGCAAATGCTAGGAATATCCTAACAGCTTCTAGTATTGCTACATGCGCAAAGACATCAGTGTAGTCAATCCCTTCTTCTTGTGTGTATCCTTGTACAACTAGTTTAGCTTTATTCTTGATGATAATGCCTCTATCATCCTTCTTGTTCCTAAACACCCATTTGGTTCCAAAGGTAGTCTTCCCATGAGAAAAAAGACAAAGGTTCCAAACTTTCTATCTTTTGAATTGAAGCAACTCCTGTTGCATGGCTTCAACCCAACTTCCATCCTTCAGAGCCTCATCAACTTTCTTTGGCTCTATCTGGGGTAAGAAACAAGAGTGAAGACAAACATTTGCTTCATGGGTTTATCCTCTTGTTCTTACCCCTGTGTCAACATCTCCAATGATGTTTGTGGTGGGGTGAGACTTGTGGATCCTTAACTGAGGGATCACAGCAGGTTGCTGAGAGAGATCTAAATTAGAGTAATTTAGATCTGGCATAGATGTTTATCCCACCACATCTACACACTTATCAAGAGAAACTTGATCCAATGAGTGTGTGACATCATTAATGTTGTCATCTATGGAGTGGTTATCAATATCAAGAAATTCCTAATCCTGTCACCACCTTTATTATTTTCTTCTACATTTAAAGTATCTTTATCTGGTTGTGGAGCCTTTAAGCTAGAATTTGAAGGCATTCCAAATGTATCAGTTGAGTTTGTCATTATGGTACTGATAAACACTTCATTCGCAGAAGTAGTTACAATTGGAGCTAAAGATGTGTTACTTGAAGGTCTTCAGCTCAGATCTTGGATCGGGATCACCTGTTGATAAGATATCTGTAGATCCTGAAATAGTCTCACAAGATTTGTTAAAACAGTTGGTAACTAAATCAAGATCAAACAGCCAATCAGGACCAGAACCAGCCACATAGGGTGTGTGTTCATTGAAAGTCACATTGGCTGACTCCTCAACAATTCTAGTTCTGAGATTGTATACTCTATAAGCCTTAGCTTGGGAAAAGTATCCAATAAAGTTTCCATAATCTGATTTCTCAACAAATTTGGTAATTTGATCTTTGGTATTCAAGATGGTGCAAGGACATCCAAATGACTTGAGAAAACTAATGAAAAGTTTCCTCTTGCGTCAAAGTTCATAAGGAGTCTTGCCATGAGTCTTAACCACTAAAACTCCGTTTTTCACATAAAAGGAAGTATTGACTACCTCTACCCAGAAGGTGATGGGCAGCTTAGAGTCAGACAACATGGTTCTTGCAGCTTCAATCAGTGTTCTGTTTCTCCTCTCAGCAACACCATTCTACTGAGGAGTCCTAGGAGCACTGTATTGTCTTGTAATACCCTTTTCATCACAAAATGTATCAAGAATTTGGTTCTTGAATTCAGTTCCTTGATCACATCTTATGGTTTTGACCTTGTGATCAGATTGATTCTCAATCCTTAGGATGAAATTCTTTAGAATCTCAGAAGTCTCATCCTTAGTTCTAAGGAAAAAGACCCAAGTGAATCTTGTAAAGTCATCTATGATCACTAAGCAGTAAGATGTCCTTCCTAGACTCATTACACTGGTGGGGCCAAAAAGATCCATATGTAACAAGTGTAGGGGTGTAGTGATGGAGTTCTTTTCCTTAGGCTTGTGAGACACCTTATGTTGCTTCCCTTTCAGACATGCAACACAATGGTCATCACTTGTAAACTCTTCTTTGGCATTCCAGTTACCAAATCATTCTTAATCAGTTTATTCATGTTTTTAAAGTTTACATGATATATTCTTTTATGCCATTAGAAAGACTCATCACTATTTTCTTTAGACAGAAAGCATGAAACTTCTCTAGAGGGAGATGTTTCTTGCAGATCTATCTTGTACATGTTCCCTTTCCTGGGGGCTCTAAGCAGAATATGCTCATGAGGAATGACCACCCTGGGCTTGAGAACAATGCACTCATGCTCAGTAAAGAGCATGTTATGACTCTGATCAAAATATTGGGATACACTCAGAAGATTGTACCCAAGCTCCTTGATGAAGTTTACCTTTTCAATGTTGAGCTTACCATTTGTGACCTTGCCCCTTCCAGAAATGTAACCACCTTCATCTCCTCAAAAGCAACCGGCCCTCCATCAATCCTTTCAAAGTTCTGGAGTTATGACATATTGCCTGTCATGTGCCTGGAACAGGCACTGTCAATGATCCAGACATTCTTGTTTGTCTTGAGATATCCCTGCACAAAGAAAATGATGTTATATTTGGAAACCCAAGCCTTACTTGTCTTGGGCTCACTAAGAGAAACAGAAGATAATGCAACAGTAATAGATCCTATAGTTATGCTATGAGAATCATGAGCTGTTGTTGAAGTAGAACGCCAGTCACTTGGTCTTTCTTTGACTTCCACACCACCTTTGGAAGTTTGGACTTAACCTTCAATACTTCGGAAGCTTTTGAGGCTTTGGAATCTTTGATAATTGGACCTTCGGAAGATTCTGCAGACACTGCAACAGACTTCAGTGCTTCGGAAGTATTCCTTCCTTCCGAGACCAATTTTTCTTCCGAAGGCAATTTTCCACTTGCCTTCTTCTTAGTTTTAGAGCTTCCAAAGGAAACAGATTTTCCTTCCAAAGCTTGAATCTTCTTGGAACTCTTGGAAGTCCTTGTTCTGGTTATGTGAATAGTACCTTTAGGATTGTATGGACAATCCTTAGCAAGATGAGTAGTACTTTCACACATGACACACTCAATTTTCTTCTTCACAAGAGCTTTCTGCTGAGAACAAGACTGACTTTGATCACATCCCTTCTTCACCTTCATCTTTGCAGATGCTGAGATAATCCTTTTGGGCTGAGGACTGTTCTTGGGGTTGGATGGTTCAGGCTGTGTAGCAGTGGTACACAACAGATCAGCCTTCTTCTTGGTACTGAGATGATTTGAACATGAATAAGAACTCTTAGCAGAAGAGTTTAGGTTGATGTCTTTAGTTTTCACTACTTCAAACCCTACAGAGCTAAAAACTTGTTTCTGCTTGGAGTCAAAAGTAGCCTTGATCTCTTAAGCCTTCCTTGCTTTTCTTTTGCTCTTTCTGATCAAGTTCTTCCTCATAGACTTGGTCATCACAGTCTTCTTCTTCTCCTCAGAAAGATAGTGGCCCTTCTTAGAATCCTCCTCTTCACTCTTCTCAGAGGAATTCTTCACTATCACTTCTTCATCCTCTTCACTTAAAGGGTCTATGAGAAGAAGCTCATCTTCACAAGTTCCACACCTAGGTGATCTTACAGACAAGATTGTGTGTGGAGGAGCTATCTCATTAGAACCCAGTCCCTGCTTGTTTTGATAGCATACCTTGTTGTGCAGGGATGATGATATCATGTTCTTGAATGTCTCTTCTTCAAGAACACACTTTTCTGCCGTGGCTTTGCTGATCACAAGCTCAGCCTGGCACTCAGACAGCTTAGTTATAAGATCTTTGATCTGAGTCCTAAAATTTATATGCTCATGATTTACAACTGAAATATTTTTCTCTAAGTCCTCTATCTTCAGTTTATAATCATTTTCAGACTTTCTAAAATCAGCTTTTAAAATGTTTAAGGACTCAAGATCAGATCTCATTTCTAAGTTGTAGGACCTGTATATGTTAACTTTAGCAATGCATTCAGGGGTACAGAGATGTTTCAATACCTTAGCTTCATCATTATCTGCCATCAGTGCTTGGTTTGGAAAAGCATCTTCCACCTGAAATCTCTAGTCAAAGCCTCTTTCTTCAATAGCAACTACAGCTTGCTGCTTTGGCTTCTCATTCTGGGTAGCCTTGTTAGTGTAGTTTGGTCTGGATTGTGCTTGGCCACCACTTGTTCTTGGTGCCTTACACTCTCTAGCAAAGTGGCCCATCAAGTTACAATTATAACACTTCACTCTACTTTTGTCCAGTCCAAACTTTCCACTAGTTGCATTGCTGGGGAACTTCCTTCCAGTCCGCTTGTAGAACTTCTTGGCTCTGTGAGTGAGAAGAGCCATCTACTGGACTATTTCCATGTACTCCAGATCATCTGGATAGATATAGTCCAGGTCTTCAAGGGTGAAAAGAGAGCTGCCATAACTTTCATCAGAAGACACAAAGACTTAAGAAGAACTTGTCTCTTGGAATGGGCTTCCTTAAGTGTAGTTTTCCCTTGGTGTCTTAGGTAAGGTGATGAAAGGACCCTTTTGTGAGTTGCCAGGGTAGCATATGAGATGATGTTGGGGTTCTATGCTATCCTTTTCAATCACATGAAGGGTTAAACCCATTTGATTGTTGGAGTTTCCAGATGAACCTTGCACGTTTATCTCCATCTGGTAGCCACTAAGAATCCTATATAACTCTGCCAGAGTAAGAGTTTTAAGGTTCTCAGTTCTCTTGATAACCACACAGTAGTAAGTCCATTGCCTAGGAAGTGAGGACACGAACTTCCTTACAATGCCTCTGTTCTCAAGAGCAACTCCTTTGTCCACTAGGGTATCCACAATCTCAACATACCTGAAATATTGCTGAGTCATGGTTTCACCTGCTTTGAAGGTGAAATTTTCAAACTACTGCTTCAGGAGATCCTTCTTATTCTCCTTGGCTTCAGAGGAACCCTCATACATCAGTTTCAATGCATCCCATAGTTGCTTAGCTGTTTTGCATTTCTTGAAACATCTGTATACAGAGTTAGGAAGAGCATGCTGAAGGGCTGCCATGGCTTTCTTGTCAATCTCTACTCTCTTTCTATCTTCATCAGAGTAGTTAGCCATAGCCTTGGGATCATACCACCACCAGTAGCAGAGGGGGTGCTTGGTATGTAAGGTCCATTCTCAACAGACTCCCACATTCTTGAATCTACAGACCTGATGAAACCTTCCATTCTTTGGCATCAGGTGTTAAAGTCATCAAGAGTGATCAGTGGGGACTTGTTCATGGTTCCAATTTCTATATCAGTCTTGGAAATGGCTGTTATTTGAAAAGTTTAGTATTTGTGTGTGTGAGGGATCTAAAGATGGTGAGATCTTATATCAAGAGCCTGGAATGCTCTGATACCAAATGCAGGACCGGTAAAGGGTGGTCACTTACAACACAACAACATAAAGAGGAGATGAACTTGACTAATCAAACAGTGAGACTGGATTAACCACAAGAGATGACACAAAGAACACAAGTAAATAAGAGACAAAACAAGATAGCAAAATACACAAGGAGATGGTTTTCAAGATTGTAGTATATTGTCTTCTCAAGTTCTTTTACAAGTGTTACAAGGCATAAAGGAAAGTTACAAGTACTTGAGATACATATACTACATCATACAGCCGGCCATACTTTGAAGGCCAGCCGGATACAATTGACTAGACATAACACAAAATCAATTGTAAAGTCAAAAGGCAGATTGCCTTTTGACTTGTGACTATGACATGCCATAGCTCACATCCTAATATATTACAAAAAGGATAAAGTACATGAAGTAGAAAGTTACAAACTCAAGACCTCAATGTATAGTTACTAAAAGCATGGACCTTTTCACCAACTCATGCAAGTTGGTGACTTTACAGAGTTGCAGCGGAAAGGGGTCCAGCTTTATGTAAAGTACATCAGATGAAGCATGTATACTAAAAGTCTTCGGAAGAAATTTGTCTTCAAGTGTTGGCTTTGGAAGACTTTATCTCTGAAGCTTCGGAAGACTTCATCTTTGGTTTCGGAATGTTGGAGCATATATAGTCATATATAGTGTATCTGTCGCTTGTCGAATAGTCTAGGCTTAATGTAATACACCTGATATGTTGTAAACACATGAAACTGGGTCATTCGTAGGAGCATATGCGAATGAGACTCAGTCGTACGACTGAGCCATGCTAATGGACCAGCCGTGCGACTAAGAGATGCGATTGGGACATTTGTAAGACTGAACCATAAGTATGGTCCAGTCGTACGATTAAACCATACACATGGTCCAGTCATACGATTAAACCATATGCATGGTCCAATCTCACGAATGGGCCCAGTCGCATCTAATATGGGCCGAGGCCTATATATACCAGTTTCAATGTGTAGAGAGTTACAGGTTTAAGTGAGAGTGTGCCCGGGAGCCTAGGGCTGCCAGATGAGAGGGGAGATCATGCTCGATCTCCCATTGCCAAGAGTCTTGATTCTTATGTTGTAACGAGCTTGTAATCGTTAGGTTTTATCAATGAAACCATTCAATTACAGTTCGTTTTATTGATTGTCTCTTGGTGTTTGCTGTTATTTATCCTTCCGTCAAGAACATGCTCGGATGTTTACCGATCCAGCCGACTTCACACGGAAGATATTAGTCTTGGATTTGGAAGATTTCACACTTAGAATATTTCTGTTCCATGTGTGAAGCTTCCGAAGCATTCTTCTTCAATGTACTTGTGCAGCATGCAGGAGACTTGAAGTGTTTGAGTTGCATCAGCCTTAACATGTATTCCTTACAGTTAAGTTAACGGATAATATGTGCTTACGTCAAGCATAATTTAATAGATCTGAGGCTAATGATGCTACATCTTTTGCATTGTGGCTGCTAGATGTAAGGATTGGCTCAAATGGTACAATAGACAAAGATAGCCCAAGTGACACAAAAGTTATTGAGATCCCTTAAAAGTTTTTGATACCTCATGCTCATGATGCTTTGCGTGACCTCATTTGCTTTATATATGACAACGAAACTCTTCAAAACCCCACAACTACAAACCTTTCTCAAAAGTCAATCCAATATCCAAAAAATAAAATGCTAACTTAGTGAATTCGATGGTGTTAGACATGTCCTCTAGTGGTTGTAGCGTCTACATGAGCACTGACTAGATTGTGCCTCATGCAAAAATTAGAGGTGATTTAGAGCTACTATATCTTATTGAGTATTTGTATGAATTAAAATTTAGTGGATTACCACCACATAGACTTAAGCTTAAACTCAAAACCCCTATTATCATGCTATGTAATATAAATCAAAGCGCTGGTTTGTGCAATGGGACAAGCTTAATTATCACACAACTACTTCTAAGAGTCCTCGAGGCACAAGTCATCACTAGTATTGAAGTTGGTCATATAGTGTACATACTGAGAATAATTCTAAGTCATACTGATTCACAACTTCCATTTGTGTTCAATAGAAAGTAGTTCCCTGTTAAACTCTGTTACGCAATGACAAATAAAAAAGTCAGAGACAATCTTTATATAATATAGGAGTTTACTTGCCACAACCTGTTTTTGATCATGGATAGTTGTACGTAGCATTCTCGAGATCTACTTCATGAGACACTTTAAAAGTTTACATATAACCATCTGAAAATACACCTCCTATTATAACAAAAGTGTTATGTATTTAGACTTTTTGGCTGAAATAAATTGCAGGCAGGAAAGCTGAAATGTCAATTCAGAGTATATCAACTCTCGCACCTAAATGCAAAACAAAATCAATCGAAGTTTGAAAAAAATAAAGAAATGGAAAATGAATCAGCGTCCTAAACTACATCTATTATTTGTTATTGAACATGTAAGTTAGGATGTAACTACTACTACTATTTTATCTTATATTTTTTGTTAAAATAGTTTCCTATAACACAAGGTCATGTTGTAGGGTGAGGCTATAGAAGCAACTATAGATGTGCATAGCGCTACACATTTCAGTGAACTCATTAGACCTAAAGCTTGCTATAGAATCATGGGGTTTGTTTGCATAGAAAGAAGGACATCAAGAAAAGTTGTCAATCGTGATGCAATGATTCTTTTTAGTAGATGCACAACAGTGACACCCATTGAAATGACAGCATCCCAACATACTACTTTGTGTTTGCTCCATATTCAGAATTGCATACATGCCTAGCGGACAAGAATAAACTGCTTAAAGGTTTGTATTTATGATTCATGGCTTTTATATTTAAAACAATCTTACATTGAGATATATTCTAGATTTCATTGGACGTTATGTTAGCGGGAAAGAAATTGCAGGCCACAACTGAAAGGGTCCATTATGTGTTTGTCTACAACATGAAAGGTACAACTTAAACTTTGAGGTACAAAATAATCTTAATTTTTACAACCATAATTGTGTATGCGTGTCTGTATAGTGGCAAGCTCATTGATGTTGCTTTGTGGGAAGAGATAGCGCGAGGTTTCAATCAAACCACTATTGACAATGACCCAGATCCAGCAATCATAACAATTACATCTTTGAAAGTCTCTACATTTTGAGGTATCATATTTAATAATACAATTATTCCGGTAGTCAAAAATTGATGATTTTCATTTCCCATCCATTAAATAACATTTGGATATTTGAATAATCAAATCTCAATCATCACGATGATCTCATCTGATGCATGTACTTTACAACTTGCTTCTACTTCTACAACTTAAGTATACATTAATCCATGCATAACCGAGCTACCAACCCTAATTCAAAGATATAACAAACACCACGCCAATAACTACCTGCAGTAGTAGCCATAACTGATGGTATTCGCTTATAATGTAAACCAGGTTCAAGCATCTACCACCATTTGAAGTAGCAAATGTTCTAGCTAGAAACAAAGTTGATCTAATTTGATCTATGTTGCTTTTCGAGATTTTGTTGCTTTTCGATATTTTGAATCAGTATCAACAAAAAAAGAAGGTAATGTCTGAACTGTACAATCTAAACAAGCTCTTATTTGATCTAATTGTCAATGATGAAATAAAAAGAAAAGTTTAACTTCAAATTTACCTGTAAATTACAACAGGAAACAACCTACACATGTTTGGCCAGGATAACAAAAATTAAAGGCACTTGGTATTACAATTCATGTATAAGAGTGTACGAGAGTGGCCATTAGTACTACTACTCTGTGCATGGGTTTTGAGATGAACACTCATACTAGTACTTTACAATGAGAACAACAACAAGAATGTAGAATAACAGAATTCAAATCCATTCATTTTCATATCAACAGTTACAAATTCAACGTAATGATTGCCGATGACTGTTCTGTAGTAGATGAAATCTTCTTTGACACCGTTGTCACAACACTTGCAAGCAAAACTTGCTATGATATGGTAGCTAAGGAAGCCAACAACGACCAAAAACAGTTGCCACCAGAGCTTGAATACCTAATAGACAAGCCATTCATCTTTAAAATCCAAGCCGTAAATGATAACCAGAATGAAGTGATTACAGTCAACAACGTTTACGAGGCACCACCATTGCCTGCAGCTATACTGGGATCAACAACAGAAGCAACAATCTCATGTTTAGCTGCACCTACAACCCCATCCGTTAAAACCCCAAAAAGAACATGTGAACAAGGTACAATAAAAACTAACTATACCAATTGTAATAGACGATAGTAAATAAACATACAATTTATTTGTAGGTGTAGAACCTCGACTAAAATAGAAGACCAAAGAACAATAAAAATGCATATAGGCCTAACTTTTTCAACCAAGGACTTCCAACAGGAGCACACACATGTTGCCAGAAACCAGGCTTTTACAAAAACACCTAACACAGGTGGCAAACACCAATATAATAGCAACTTTCAAGTACCAGATTCAGCTTTTATAACGTCCCACCAGGCAATGGAAACATATGTATTCACTTTTTGGCGTAGTCTTAAAAAATATTATGGTTATGTAACTAGTAAAAATGTTCAAACGTAGTGCTACAATATGTATCTTCTATTAGGCTGCATATTTTTACTTTTTGGAATATTCGTAAAAAATATTATGGTTATGTAAATGGTAAGATGCTTAAATTTACCTACAATATGTATCTTCTTCAAGAACAAAATGTTAAAACTAGCATAGCCGCGACAACGTGCGACAATAATACCTAGTTTACATTAACACCTTTGTAGTTAAAATTTAAAATCAAGCTTGTAGAAAGCATGTAATTAACTCATGATCTCAAGACAATAAACTTACCTACAATTGAGAAATAGGGTTTCAGCTATGAAATCCAAGAATGTAAGAAAAGTAAATATATACAAATTTCAAAAGTCCAAATAAGAAAAAATAAAGTAATCCTACTTAACAACAAATTAAATCTAATTAAACAAGTTACCTTTTGCAATGGAATGAAGAGACAACAGAGGATGATGTCGCTTTTGAGTAAACTTTCTAATTGAAAATATCGGAGGATGAAGTGGGAAATTAGAAGAACAAGAAAACCAAAATCAAAAGAAAGCAAATCAAAATACATGAACATAAAGTAGAGTAAAGCAAATGTAAGACCCCGTTCCCGGGAAACCTCACAGTTGGTTAATCATAGCATAAAATCATTTTTTTAATGACCAAAACATTGCAACGGAATTAAATAGACATTCATTTAAAACTTGGAAACCATATTGTACCCATACATTTGTCCATCAATTGTAAATAAAACATAGTACTTGTTCTTAAATTACAATAAAAGATTTTATAATCAGAAATGCCATACACTGCCATCCAAGTAGCTTCTCACCATGTGTCATCCTCAACAGCATTATTTACCTGTCAACTATTATGCATAAAAGTCAACTATGCTGAGTGAGTTCTAGTTTTAGGTAAATAAGAACATATAACTTTATCCATCATATAATGACCACACATACATCATAATACGTAACATTTGCGTCTTAATAAGCATGTTCATTAACTTTAATTCTTTCATGTCTTTCACTTCATCATAAACGAGATTGCACAAAGCAAGAGCTCTATGTTGATCGACAACGAATGCCGATCCCTGTCGGTACACATTATCATGGTAGCTAACCCCCGACAGTTGATCACCCTACACAGCCTGCAGATGAGTTAACACTTAAAGAGGTTAATTTCCACCTAAATTCGCTGTTAATTTCGCTGCAAGATGAGCAATTTCGCAGCTAGATTCGCCAACAGTTTCACAGCTAGATTCGCCAACAGTTTCGCTGGCATCTTCGCTGCCAATTTCGCCCAACTTTCGTTGGATAACCTTGTCTACGAAACTACCTGCGAAACTATGGAAGTTCTCATAGTTTCTCTGCTTGAATATGCAAATTCGCTAGATGCATATACAGTTTCGCAGATCACATAAAAATTACGAACCAGCCTGTTTTTAACCCAATATCATAACTTTTTACGTCCGAACTCTTAGTTTATCATTCATGAGGCTATATCTAAGCTTTTTACATGTTTTCATAAGTAAAAATGTGACATTTATGCGATTCTTTGCACATTTTCAAAACCCAAAACCCTAGAATCCGGGTTTGATCTACAGAAGGGTTTAGAGGTCGATTCTTACCTGGATTTGTTGCTTCTTTCTTAGGTCTTGATGCTCCAACACCCAGATCTTCAATCTCTTAACCTTTGAAGCTTCAAATCTTGAGTTTTCTTCACTTTCTCTCTCTATGACTTTAGGAGCTAGGGTTCAAAGTGAGGATGGTGGTGGCCGATTAGGTGGGTAAGAAGGCTGGTTATAGGCCCTTAATCAATTAGCCTCTTGCCCATAAGCCTCATTAGCCCATAAACCCTTTCCTTCCTTTATTAAATACCCACCAATTAAGCCCATTATCATCGGCGACTCGTTTTGGCTTTTCGAGGTGTTACAACAAACTTGTTGGAAATTTAGTGAAAATAAAAATGATTTTCACTCATTTTGGACATTAATAATTAATTGTATTTATTACAATTTAATTATCAAACTATTTCGTATGCGTTCTCCTAAGTGAGAGGAACCCAACGAATAAAACAGTGCCCAGAATGGAGCTAAGATGAATGAGATATCAATACTCGAAGTTGTGTGGTTGAAATGAAAGACTAAGTGAAAGTTGTTGTCCCACATTGGTGGATTGGTAAACTATAAAAGAGTTTATAAGTAGGACTTTCTAAAAGATTGTGTTCCCACATATGTTGAGGTACACCCAAGGTCAAGCACAAGGGTGAGAAGCACCCAACGTGCCCGCGCTTGGGCACGGGTTCGGGTCGAGGCCGATGAGCGCTTTGATGACGCACTTTGTACTTCACACGCTCGCATCATCGCGGGCCGCTTAAGAACATACAAGACTTGGTGTCTTGTGTAAGTCGAGCCTTACATGTTTCACTACACAAAACAAGAAGAATTTTCTGCTTTCTTGCAACTTCGTACTCTAGTTTCATGTATCTATTTCAGGTGCTAGGCTGACTCCGGTAGTAAATCTGATCCAACTGTTGTACCCCGGGAGACAGACGGGATTCACCTGGGTGACCCGAGATCTGTTTTACGGGACCACTGTTCAACAGAAATCCTCAACAATTCTTTAGTTTACTTTGTTTTTTTGCTATTTCTTAAAAAATAGTGTAATATGTTGTTAGTTTATTTTGCATTGTAATGAAAGTTCTTTATCAATAAAGTGTTTATTTTATTTTGTAAACGACGTTCCTACAAAACTAACATGATCATTTGTATTAAATACATGAACAATAATTGAAGACCACATAACTGCTTCATCATCATAGTAGTGAAGAATCAGACGGCGCATTCGTGTATGCGAGACGACAATGACAAAAGGAAGTGATGGAAAAGAGAACGGGAAGTTTTAAGGTTTTGATGAAAACGTACAAATGCCAATTATTATGTAAAGTGTACTCATGTATACGTAAAAAGGACATATAATAGCGGATTTTGAATTGTAACCAAGCGTCACCTATTGGTTATATACCTAATTCATAACTAGAAAGTTTATCCGGTCCTTTGCTAATCAGAGTTAAAAATCCCGAAATGAAAAATTCCAAAATATGAATAAGACTTGATATTATCAAGAATGCCCAAAAATATCATATTCGTAAAGCAAAAACATAGATGCACTCCTATAAACATGGAAAATATACCAGAATAGTCAATTCGACTTGAAATTGTTAAGTCGTTCATAAGTTCTTAGTTAAAGTAAGAATTGCTTTTGGTCGAATCATATAGTTTCCTTTTGCGGGGAGACTAAGTATACTTCACAAAGGAAGGTTCAAAGAACCTATCCTGCAATATTTAACTACCGAAACTATGTATTGTACTTGAGTACAAAGATCGATCTTCATTCATGTGAGGGATTGTTGGAAATTTAGTGAAATAAAAATAATTTTCACTCATTTTGGACATTAATAATTAATTGCATTTGTTACAATTTAATTATCAAACCATTTCGTATGCGTTCTCTTAAGTGAGAGGAATACAACAAACAAAACCATATGTAAAATGGAGCTAAGATGAAAGAGAATATTGATGCTCGAAGTTGTGTGGTTGAAATATAAAAGCTGTGAAAAACTAAGTGGAATTCGTTTTCCCATATTGGTGGAATGGTAAAACGCGCCCATGCCCGGGCTGGGGCTCGGGTCGAGGGCGATGGGCGCAATGTGATGCTTTAATGACGCACTTTGCACTTCGCACACTCACTTTGTATTTTTGAAACTGCCTCTGTACTCACCACATATATATATACAAGACTTGGTGTATTGTGTAAGTTGAGCATTACATGTTTCACTACACAAAGCAAAAAGAATTCCTTGCTTTCTCGCAACTTCCTACTTTAGTTTCAGGTATCTGTTTGGGGTGCTAGGTTGACTCCGGTAGTAAATCTGATCCAACTGTTGTACCCTGAGACACAGACGAGATTCACCTGGGTGACCCGAAATCTGTTTTATGGGACCTCTGTTCAACAGAAATCCTTAAACATTTATTTAGTTTACTTTGTTTGTTGCTATTTCTTAAAAAATTGTGTAATCTGATTGTTAGTTTATTTTGCATTGTAATCAAAGTTCTTTATCAATAGAGTGTTTATTTTATTTTTGTGAATGATGTACCTACAAAACTAAAATAATCATTTGTATTAAATACATGAACAATAACCGAAGACCACAGAACTGCTTCATCGTCATAGTAGTGAAGAATCAGACAGTGCATTCGTGTATGCGAGACGACAACGACAATAAGGAAGTGATGGAAAAGAGAATGGGAAGTTGATGAAAACGTACAAACGTCAATTACAATTTTATTACAGTACAAATATTTGCTCTTTCGCTCGTATCTATTGTATTTAATTAAAGAAGTTTTTTTGTCATTTATCATTCTCTTAAGTCTTAACCTGTATTTTTGCCATGTATCTTTTCTAGACATCCTCATATTATTTTTTCCTCCAAAATAGTATTATTGTAATTTTAACACTAAAAATAATTTATCTCTTTTACTAAAAATTAAATTATTAATTGCTACATTTCTCTCTCTCGTCTATATTTTTTAAAATCAAGATATCTTTAAAAAAATAACTTTTAGAGTTAAATGCTTTTTTGGTCACTGATTTTATGTCACTTTTGTCATTTTAGTTTTTTATAGTTTTTATGGTTTCGTTGTATAGCAAAAATATATTCTATGTTAATTTGAATTCATCACGTCATGACTAATTATAGATACTATTTTCAACAATAATACTATTATGTGTTTAAAAATTATCCTTTACAAATATTGTTATGTAGTTTGATTTGTTAGTATTACCTTACACATCCTATATTGATGTAAAGTGGCGAGCGACCTCTTTATATTACACATGTAAGCGAGCAAACCAGGTAATCAAAGAAAGCAAAGCATCCGACTACACCCAACTAAAAAAGGTACGACCAAACAAAACCACTTACCTTTAAACAAAATGATGGTAATTGATTTTTCACTTTAAACAAATATGCAACCTCTGACAAACCAACAGATCTAGTCTTTTGCAATAATGATGGAACAATAACGTACAACATTTTGAAGCTCTTCATACGCAGTTTTGGTTTTTGTACAAAAATATGTAAGTAGTCACACAACTTTTTAACCTAAACGGTACATGATGTGAGAAAGAATTAACTTAGTTTCACAACTAAGTATAGTTTGTATAACAAAACTTTCCCTTCAGATGCACAAATGAACAAAAAATGCTCACCTTACTAGAATGCACAACAACCACTTTGTTATGATTGTACATCAATCGCGCAACACGTTTAGAGATATATCTAGTTTATTTATTATTTATTTTATGTTTAAATATTTTTTTTCATATATGTATCTATCATCAATTTTTTAGAAGTTAGTAGAGGAAAAATTTATTATTATGCCCTCACATGAGTTACACATGGCTTTAATTTAACCTTTTTAGTTAAAGATGGTTGTTCTAAAGGATGAGATGGTAACAAATTATTAAACTAAAGGATGTTTTCTGTAATTAGTAAAAATATAGGACATAATCCATAACTACTAGTATACGTAAAGGATGAATTACGTAATTTACTCTTTAGTATATAAATAGGTTAAACACTTTGGTTATAACTCTGCTATCTTTACCGTTATATTATAAGGATAATAAATGTTATTTGAGACAAGCGAAGGGACTAAAATAAAAATATGCCAAGTGTACTACAACAAGCTCCTTTAAAACCTTTCACTTGCCATTAGGAATATTATAGTTTGATTTCACTAGTATGCGCACAAAATTGCTGATAATGAAGGTACAATGGTGCTTATGGTGATGATTTTTAGGGTTTTAGTGTCAGTGGTGGTTTGATGAACAACGTTGCGACGATCTCCTTGAAGGATTACAGATTGTGGTTGCAGTTTACGATGCATTTCATGGTAGCAGACTTTCTAAGTGAAATTACACTCAAAATCAATCGTGATTGCTGATGATCTTCGTAAAATTCTGATCACATTTTGCTTCTAGCTCTTCGAATCGTCTTCTTTCTGTAAAACCCCTTTTCTGTGGAACGATTAGCGTTTGCGAGCTTAGGGTTTTGTCGAAAACCCTCGTTTCACTGTACTTTTTTAGGGTTTTTGCTTTTGTACTTCTGGTTTGCTGCACGATCGCACAATGGCTAGGAAAAAGAGAATGTCTAAACGAGAAGGTGACTTTTTGTTGATTTTGATCTTCATCTACTACGTTTTTTCCTTTCATTTTGCTCTCTACTTATCGGTGTGCATGTTTTTGTGTTTTGATGATTGAAGTTGAAGTCGATGAGAGGGTAGAGGCTGAAGACATTGACGATGAAGATCTTGGTATGTAACCTTTGCATGATTTTGGATGTTTGTTTATATTCATGGAATTATAGTGCTGATTTTTCAAGCTTTTTTAGGGTTTACCTGTTCGCTCTGTTTATCGGTATGATTTGTTTAGTTTGTGTCTCAAGGCGTTATGTGATATTTTTGTTACTTTTTCTTCTTTGACATTCTCTGCTACATGCATGCTTTGTGTTTTCTGATGCGTTGAAGCTTGTTAAATTGTTACTTATGTGGGTATGGTTAAGATGAATCCTTATATTACTTCACCTGGTGGCCTGGTGTCTTCACATTCTGTCTTTGTTGCTGTATATGTTCTAATTTCATTTCTTTTTATTATTTTCTCCTTTGGTTTGAGGTTCTTATATGATCGTGTTTCTTGCCTTGACTAGACGAATTTGAGAATGATGGTTTCATAGTGAATGACCTTGATGAAGAAGACGAAGATGACATGAAAGTCATCAATGATGAGAACCGAAAGAAGAAAAAGAAGAGGTAAGTTTTGTATATATTGTTATTTATTATTGCATTTTTGCCCTTTTAACTCCTGTTATGCCAATTTAAAAGAGGATTAAAGAAGGATTTTGATCTTGATGAAGATGATTATGAGCTTATTGAAGAAAACACTGGCCTTCATCACCTAAAACGTGTAAGTCCCTTGATCCACTTCATGATTCAAGTAATATTTCAACACTTTGATTTCTTTTTTTTCTAATTAGGCTAGGTATTTTTATTAATTATTTTTTTTTAACTTTTTGCTTTTGAGTCTAACAGGATGGTGGGAGTTTTAATCGGTTGAAGAAAGCAAGGACTACTGCTGATGAAGGTTCTTCAGGGTTTTTTGATGACTTATTTGGAGTTGATGATGGTAGCTTTAAATACCAAACCTGTCATATGATTGCAATGGAATGAGTAACTTTATTTTTATATAAAATCTTCCACAATTTCTAGGTCCATTTCTAGATGAAAGTGCTGGAGAAGATGAAATGGCTGACTTCATTGTAGAGGACGTCGAACCAGATGAACATGGTGGTCCATCAAGGTAATGGTTTTGCTGTTGAATTTTTATTTAAATATTTTTTTAGTTGTTTCACTGTTGATGCTTTTGCATGTAATGCAGAATGCCTAATCTTGGTAAGAAAAAATCAAAACAGCCAGCAGAAGCTTCTTCTCATGATATATTTGGTGATCTTGATGAGCTTTGCAAGTTGGGACCCACCAAGGTTAGCAAATATGATGAAACCAGTGAATCAAAGGAAGCGAAAGTTGAAGATGAATTTGAACCCATCATTAATTCAGAGAAGTACATGACCAAGAAAGATGGCCATATTAAGAATACGGACCTTCCTGAAAGAATGCAGGTTTTTATCCTAATAACATATTATTGCATATTTTTCAATATACACATTTGATTTTGTTGATAATTATATACGTTTTGATTGTAGATGTCTGAGGAAATCACTGGACCTCGATCAACAGATGCTATGAGCATAGACAGAGAGAGTAACTGGATTCTTAATCAACTTAAAATGGTCAGAGGAGGTAGTAATACATCTGAAGAAGGAAATGTAACTGAGTTATCTATCCTTAAGGACGATATTAAAAGGTTCTTGGAGCTTGTTCATGTTGAAAAATTTGATGTAAGTGTTAAACATTAACTCAATGGAAACTGGAAGCTCCTATAATAGGTTGCACTTAGACCCATGTACATATGCATGGTTTGACTTTACTTATGTTCTATAATGGGTCAAACATGTTAAATGTAAAAGACCAGCTAAAAGGGAACTGGTGGAATGGGTTGAGAGTTGCCCAAAGTGGATAAAACCTTCTAAATCTTTTTATTTGATGAACTTGGCAGTCATTGAACTAATGCAATTTCTGTAATCCTATCTGAGACAAAGTATATATAATATTTGAACAAAATGTCTCTCGGTTTAACCTCACCAAATCATACAAAATTGTTAGTTTTGGCCCATCATTCATCTTGCTTTTTTGGCGTATAGCTTTTATGTTTCTTTTGAAGTTGATGTGTGATATTTGTATTCCTATACTTGTATTAGGTGCCATTTATCGCTATGTATAGAAAGGAGGAGTGCCCTAGCTTGTTTAAGGATCAAGAATCTGATATGGAGAATCAATATTCTTCTGATGAAAAACTTATGCTGAGGTGGCACAAGGTATAAATGAAAACAAGTGAAGTTTTGTTTGTAATTTGTAAAGGAATTTATATAGAAGGTTTGAAATGAGGCGGTATATTTATGCAGGTACTTTGGAATATATTGGATTTAGATAGAAAGTGGTTACTTTTTCAAAAAAGGAAAAGCGCTCTTCAGATGTACTACAAAAAAAGGTTTGACGAAGACAGAAACATATATGATGAAACTCGCCTTCATTTGGATCAGAAATTTTTCGAGTCGATCATCAAATTCTTAAATTTAGCTGAAACAGAACGGGAAATTGATGATGTGGACTCTAAGTTCAATCTTCATTTTCCACCAGGCGAAGTTGTTGTGGATGAAGGGGACTTTAAGAGGCCAACGAGAAGATCTCAGTATAACATATGCAGCGAAGCTGGACTTCGGGAAGTTGTGATCAAGTTTGGCTATAGCTCTGAGGAATTTGGATCACTGATTTCTCTTGAACAAATGGTTACTAAAAATCTTTTTTACATTATTTTCTAAATGAATATGGTATTGATTCTGGTTTGCTAATTTATGCAGAGAGATGAGCTAGAGAATGCTGATGAAGCTCCTGAAGATGTGGCATCAAGGTTTACTTGTCCAATGTTTGATAACCCCCAAGCTGTGCTTGCAGGTGCTAGGCACATGGTATGATAGCTTTGAAACTTTGTGCCCCAAGTCTTTTAAGTTAACCCAAACGGCTTGTTTTTGTCATTTTGGGCCAACAAAACTAAAATGAGCAGAAGCTTAATAAAAAGCAAGAAACCAACTGAATTTAATTGGGCTGGAAGCTGTGTTATGTGGGCCATTACTTTAGATAGGGAATGGGCAACAGGGCAATTGCGATTATTTTTCACTTTCTATCTGCTGCACACAAATTTTATGTTACAACTTTTATTATAATCTTTTATTATTTCATATTTTTCATAATAAATAATTTTGATACATTTATGTCTTTCCATTATTTATTATATCTTATTAATAAAATTTAATTTTGTTTCACACAAGGCCCATAACAAAGCATTAAAAGTTCTTTATTTCTTTCTATTGATAAGAGTTGTTACAGTTTTGTTTTTTATTGGTTGTTTATAAAGTAGAATACAAGAATTAAGTGGTCAACCTGACTCATTATTCTGTTTCCAGAATTGCTTGTTTTGATCCGGACCCTATATAATTTGTTACTCGGCCTGACCAAACCTGCACATTTTTGCCACCTCTAATAGAGGATTACTTGTTTGTTATCCTTTTTTCCGTTTCGTACTTGTATCTTTTGTTAGTGTTCATGCTATTTCTTGGTTTTGAATCTTTTGCTTGTATGTTTGATTTGTATTTTAGGCTGCAGTTGAGATTAGTAGTGAGCCATTGGTCAGAAAACATGTTCGTCAGTTTTTTATGGAAAATGCAACAATATCAACAAGTCCCACTGCTGAAGGGAAGCAAGCCATAGATTCTCATCATCAATTTGCAGGAATCAAATGGTTAAAGGACAAACCACTGACAAAATTTGATGATGCACAGTGGCTTCTTATTCAAAAAGCTGAGCTTGATAATCTTATCCAAGTTTCTCTAAAACTTTGTACAACTTCCCATGATAAGTTAATTAGTGATGCTAATGATTATTACCTCAGTGGTGGCACCGGTGAATCTGTTATATTGTGGAATGAACAACGAAAGCAGATTATAAAAGATGCATTTGATGGTTTTCTTCTGCCTTCTATGGAGAAAGAAGCAAGATCCTCGTTAACAAGTAGGGCGAAAAGTTGGCTACAAATGGAATATGGAAGGTTATTATGGGACAAAATGTCGGTTGCACCTTATCAGAAAAAGGGGTTTGACACACCTAGGGTTATGGCATGCTGTTGGGGCCCAGGTAGGCCTGCAACAACTTTTGTGATGTTGGATTCTTTTGGGGAAGTTGTAGATGTGTTGACTGCTGGCTCTTTGAGTATACGTGGTCAAAGTGTCAACGATCAGCAACGCAAGAAAAATGACCAACAGCGAATTTTGAAATTCATGTCAGATCACAAACCTAATGTTGTTATTTTGGGAGCTGTAAGTGTGCCTTGTAGCCGGCTGAAGGAAGATATATATGAGGTTAGTGTTTTTTCTTCTAAGATGGTATTTGGGTAAAGGATTAATGTTTTAAAATTGATTTTGATATTGAATAATCTGAAGCAGATAATGAAGTTGCTCTTAAAAGTTAAAACAGTAGTGTTTGGATGCCAGTTGAGGTTTTAATAACTAGATAATCAAATGTTTGTGTGACACTTTCGGAATATTAAAGAAAAAATTAAGAAATTAACAAATAACATGATTGGAAGGAAGCTTTATGAAAAATGCCCTTAATGTTTTAAAAATGATTGTGATATATAATCTGAAGCAGATAATGTAGTTGCTCTTAAAATGGCAGTATTTGGATGCTGGTTGAGGTTTTGATAACTAGACAATATAATGTTTGTGTGACGCTTTTGGATTATTTAAGAAAGAATTTAAGAAATAAATAATTAACATGACTGGAAGGAAGTTCTATGAAAAATCAGATTCGTTTTGTGAAATAGAATTAGAATATCCCAAATCACAACTAGGTAATACATAACCTATACTATGATCCAGTTACCTCTTTTATATATACTTTTTCTTTCCTTGCACATAATTGAAGCGAAAGACGTGCAACACCATTCATTTATATTATTCTCTTTTTATTATTTATAGATTGTTTGTAAGATGGATGGCAATGACGTGGATGGCCTAAGTGTTATATATGGTGACGAGTCCCTACCCCGCTTGTATGAAAATTCTCAAATATCATCTGAGCAGCTTCATTCTCAATCTGGCAAGTATCTTAGCAATTTAAATTAGAAGTGGCAAAATTGATGTATCAGGCAATATCTCTGAACTAGTTTAGTTGATTTAGAATGCTCTTTGATTAATTTTCTGTACATTTCTCATCACAAAAGTATTGTGCCAAATACGATCACAAAATTGTATTATTTTAATACTAATGTATTCTTCTACATGAAATGATTTTGGAGGTTTTATGCTTTGAAAGTGCTCTTTGGGCAACTTTTAATGACACATTTTCTTTTTAGTTTTTCCACCCCTCTAAAATTTATCTGTTTGGCCTGTTTAATAATGTGTCCAAATTGCCACATCTAATGTAAATTTTTGATGGAATATCATTGTATTATAATGGTAACTTTTTTCAGGCATCGTTAAACGTGCCGTTGCTCTTGGACGTTATCTTCAAAATCCACTAGCAATGGCTGCAACTCTTTGCGGCCCTGGGAAGGAGATATTATCCTGGAAACTTAGTCCTTTACAGAGCTTTATTACATCTGATGAGAAGTATAACATAGTTGAACAAGTAATGGTAGATATCACCAACCAAGTGGGCCTGGATGTAAATTTGGCTATAAGTCATGAATGGTTATTTGCTCCTCTACAGTTCATTTCTGGGTTGGGACCACAAAAGCTGCTTCTTTACAAAGATCCTTAGTGAGATCTGGTTCTATATACTCCAGAAAGGATTTGTTGAACCATAATCTTGGTAGGAAAGTGTTTATAAATGTTGTTGGTTTCTTACGTGTTCGGCGAAGTGGGAATGCTGCTATTAGTAGTCAGTTGATTGATTTATTAGATGATACTAGAATTCACCCAGAATCATATTATCTTGCACAAGAGTTAGCTAAGGAAATTTATCGTGCTGATTTAAAGGATGATGTGGTCATTGATGATGATGATGATATAACTGATATGGCTCTTGTTCACTTGAGAGAAAATCCTAGCTTATTACAGAGTCTGGAGGTTGACACATATGCCAAATCAAAGAAACTGGAAAATAAAAAAGACACGATTGCCCTTATAAAGCTGGAACTGATGCATGGTTTTCAAGAGTGTCGAAGAGAATACGTGGAACCGAGTCAAGATGAAGAGTTCTCCATGATTTCTGGAGAAACAGATAATTCACTTTCTGAAGGTAGGATTGTGCGGGTTACTGTTCGTCGTGTGCTGCCTCAGAGGGCAATCTGTAGTCTTGAATCGGGGTTGAGTGGGATGTTAAACAAAGAAGATTATAGTGATGATTGTAATGATGACGAGCTAACTGATAAGTTGAAGGAAGGTCAAAGTTTGACTTGCAAAATTAAGTCAATTGTGAAAGATAGGTATCAGGTTTTTCTTAGCTGCAAGGAAAGTCACATGAGGAGTAATTGGTCGTCTGAGAATGATAAACCCATGGATCCTTATTATCAAGAAGTTCGGGAAACTGTAGGGACGGGAAATGAAAAGCCTAATAAAGTCCAGGAGATAGCAAAGAAGCTTTTTAAGCCAAGAGTGATTGTTCATCCCCACTTTAAGAATGTTACAATTGACGATGCAATAGAGGTGAGTTTAATCAGAGTTTTTGCTCATGCTAATTGTTTTTTTACTTTACTGTTTTTGTGTTCATTAGTTTACTTATGTTCACAGTTACTGTCTCGGAAAGAATCTGGTGCGAGTATCCTCCGTCCTAGTTCCCGTGGACCCTCGTATTTAACGTTGACACTTAAAGTTTACAATGGAGTGTATGCTCACAAGGATATTCTAGAAGGTGAAAAGGATCACAAGGACATTACAAGCTTGCTTCGTCTTGGGAAAACATTAAAAATTGGAGATGATATATTTGCAGATCTTGATGCGGTCAGTTTCTAATGCTTTGTGATTATCACATGTTTATATTTAATAAACTTTTACATTTATATATGCACAGGTAATTGCTGGATATGTGGAGCCATTGGTGGCTAATCTGAAGAAAATGTTGGGTTACCGAATGTTTAAGCATGGGACAAAAGCTGAAGTTGATGAGAGCCTAAGGAAGGAAAAATCTGAACACCCAATGAGAATTGTTTATTCTTTTGGTGTATCTCATGAACATCCAGGAGCATTCATCTTAACATACATAAGGACTTCAAATGCACATCATGAGTATATTGGATTGTATCCAAAAGGGTTCAGATTCCGGAAACAGATGTTTGAGGAAATCGATAAATTAGTTGCTTATTTTCAAAAACACATTGATGATCCCCGTGAACCGATTCGCCCTGTTGCAACTGGTGGTTGGGGTGGTTCTGATGATCAAGATGGTGGTGGTCGTGGGCGGGGAAGAGGCCGTGGACGAGGAAGAGGAAGAGGCCGTGGACGGGGAAGAGGTAATGACTTCGAAAATGATAATCAGGATTCAGGTTATGGAGGTGGTGGTGATGGTGGAAGTTGGGGTGGTGGTGGAAGTGGAGGTGATGGTGGCAGCTGGGGTGGTGGTTCAAGTGGTGGAGGTGGCGGGTGGAGTAGTGGTGCAGGTGGTGGAGGTGACAGTGGTGGTTGGGGTGGTGGTTCAAGCGGTGGAGGTGGCGGGTGGAGTAGCGGTGGAGGTAGTAGCACTTGGGGGCAGAAGAATAATGATGATTCTGGTTCAGGTGACACCAAAGTAGATGCAGATAGTAGTGCATGGGGTGGTGGAAAGAAGAGTACTGAAGCAGGGGGAAGTGGTGGATGGACTGGTGGTGGCGGTTGGGGTGGTGGTTCAAGCGGTGGAGGTGGCGGTTCAAATGGTGGAGGTGGCGGGTGTAGTGGTGGAGGTAGTAGCAATTGGAGGAAGGAAAATAATGATGATTCTTCTGGTCCAGGTGAGACCAAGGTGGATGCAGATAGTAGTGCATGGGGTGGTGGAAAGAAGAGTACTGAAGCAGGGGGAAGTGGTGGATGGACTACTGTTGGTGATGGCAGTTGGGGGAAGAAGAATAAAGATGACGCTTCTGGTTCAGATGAAACAAAGGTGGATGAAGGTAGTGGTGGGTGGGGTGGGGGAAAGAAGAGTACCGAAGGAGGGGGGAGTGGTGGATGGTCTGGCGGTGGTGGTGGCAGTTGGGGGCAGAAGAATAGTGGTGGTTTTGGTTCAGGTGATGCCAACATGGAATCTGGTGGTGGATGGGGCAGCAAGAGTACAGAAGCAGGTGGAAGTGGTGGTTGGGGTGGTTCTAACAATCAAGATGGTGGTGGTCGTGGGCGGGGAAGAGGAAGGGGGCGTGGAAGAGGTAGAGGTCGGGGACGGGAAAATGATTCTGACAATGACAACCAGGGTTCGGGTTATGGAGGCGGAGGTGGCAGTTGGAGTGGTGGTGGTGGTAGAAGTGGTGGAAGCAGTTGGGGTGGTGGTGGCCGCAGTGGCAGTTGGGGTGGTAGTGCAAGTGATAGTGGTGGTGGTAGTGGCAGCTGGGGTGGTGGTGCAAGTAGCGGAGGAGGTGGTGGCAGTGGAGGAGGTGGCAGCAGCTGGGGTGGTGGAGGTGCTAGTGGTGGCAGCAGTTGGGGGCAGAAGAATACTGATGCTTCTGGAGCAGGTGATGCCAACAAGGATGGTGATAGTGGGTGGGGCAGCAAGAAGAGCACCGGAGCAGGAGGAAGTGGATGGTCTGGTGGTGGTGCAAGCTGCGGTGGAGGTGGAGGTGGAGGTTGGGGTAAGAACAGCGGGTCAGCAGGTGATAGCAACACAGATGCAGGTGCTGGGTGGGGTGGCAACAGTAAGAGTAGTGGAGGAGGAAATGGTGATGGTGGTGGGTCTGGGTGGGGCGGCAACAAGGGAAACGAAGGAGGGAGTGGTGGCGGTTGGGGGCAGAAGAAAGATGCTGATACTAGCAGGTGGGGAGGCAGCAAGGAGAATGAAGGCGGCAGTGGCGGTGGTGGTGGTGGTTGGGGTGAGAAGAAGGATGGTGAAGATAATAACAGTGGATGGGGTGGCAGCAAGAAAAGCACTGGTGGTTGGTGATGGTGGTTGTAGTAGAATATCCTTTTTACATTCCTGTTTGACTTTCTTAGGATGGTAATAATTTTATTTGGACCCTGCTGCCTGCTGCCTGCTGCCTGCTGTTTGTGTTTTCTTCACTTCAATGCAAAACTCAACTCCGGTTTAAAATTTTAACCTCATAATACTTCATTAGGAACCACCATTAATAATAAAAACAATTATAACTACAAAAGGCACTTTTGATCGACTTTTTTGACTTCAAACTCTTGTTCGTCAACTTTATGTATATTATACTCCATCTTGTTATCTAGAATTATCAAAAAATAAAATTTTAACCTCATATTAAAAATTTTGCACCATGGCTAGCTGACCAAGGAGCATGGCTTCTTTGATGAACATGAGGTCGGTGCGATTTTTTATTCAAACTGTATTGTTAGTAGTATTTGGTTATAGTTCATTAATCTTGTTTTATCTATTTAACGTGTGGAATTGTTATTGAAAATTGAGAAACGAAAGCAACCTGCAAATCTTTCTCCCTTGCTAAAATCTTTCTAAGCTAGTATCAATTGTCTTTGTATTTAAGTTATCATCATGTTATGAGAGCATTAAAACGATCATCATGACCAAAATTATTTCTACTTCTTTTGAATTATCATTTTTTACAAATTAGGTATCGACCCAGACTTAAATAAATAAAAATAAAATGAATGTGGACAGGGTGGAGCTCGGCAGAGGTGATTGGGGTTGGGGCTCTTGGTGGACTTCGGCTGCAGAGGCCTTTGGCGTCTTTGGGGAACGAGCAGGTGAAGAGCTTAGTGTAACGGTCCGGAGCGCCTTCCTTGCTTGACAGTTTTCTTTCTTTGTAGAAACAAGAATAGCCACTTCCTTATCTACGCTATGAAAACCGAAACAAAAGTTTATATTGGCAAGAAATTGTACAAAGAATCAGATACCGATCCTGACTTTTGAAACAACAAATAAAAATTGCACTCAGAGCTACTGTCTCTTTGTTTGTTTCAACCTAAGTTTTCTTCTGTATTAGTATCCGTTTACTAGTTTCCCAAAAAATAAGAAAGGAAAAAAAGAACAAGATTGAGATGACTGTTTGAAGATGAAGATGATGCATGAGTTCCTCAAGGTGAACAAGAGCACATGAAGTGTAAGAGCGAAAGTTGCACATCCACTAAAATACACCATCACATCCTATAATGGTGTAACATGAGTCATGACCATGATTAGTTGCAGATAATGCCAAACACACAAAATCTAATGCAGATGAATCTGTCCAATACATCAAACATTGATTGTGAGCTTTGTGCTTTTTGGTGGGCTCAAACAAATCTAAAGTAACACTTTTGGACATGTTCAATCTATAAGTTTGGCTTTCTTTACATCAACAACCTTCTGTTCTTCTAAATGTCGTAAGCAAAACATCAGTACTAACGTTTAGCTTGAATATGTTAGGAATATTCACTAATAGTAAGCAACATGAAAGCCTCTATTAAGTCGTATTTAGCAGTTGGTGGTTCAATAGTATTATTTAACCGAAAATAGAAAAGAAAAGCAATTTACAAACCTTTCTCCGTATCTTAAATCTTATGAGGTCGGTATCATTTCTCTTCGTAATTTAGCTTCGTCATAGAATATCATTTTATTGAATTAAACTTTTGACACCTTATTTAAGGTAGATGTCTCGCCCGTCTGGCCCCAAAACACCTTGATATTCCCAAAAACATATGATTATGCTTGAGTTGTGGGGCATTTTTACTTCACTTTTTTTATAAAGAATGAACTATAAAAAGGAATGACAACCGTTAATTTTATTTATATAATTCGTCCATCTTATTTTATCTTTCAGTTATCAATAAAATCTAAGTTAGAATTTATAAAACTCATATTTATAAAGAACCTTATAAGATTTATAAATGTATAACTATACCCACTTATAAAATTTATAAAATTCCTTAAATTTTGAGTAATATTTAAATTTCTTCACAAACCTTCAATAATCTTTAAAATATTAACAACTTGATAGTAACAAAATAAACCTATTTATAATCTATAACCTATAATAAAAAAATATTTTCTTAAAACACGTGTCATCATTTTAACATATCAAAAAAATCATATTTCCGCCTCTCTCTAATAATAAATACAAAAATTATAAAAACAATTAATTTGAGTTTAAATTTTAATTAAAATATATTAAAACAAATATATTTTTTGTCTCTCTCATATTAAATGATAATTATTTTAAATAAGTAAACTAAAATATTAAACATCTAAAATAAAATGTATTTATTTTAATAATTTATTAATACATATTAAATATAAAACAATAATTTTTAATTCATTATGTATTATTACTTTTAAATATTTATTATATTTTTATTTCATTAATAGATAATAACATGTATAAAATAAAATATTTATAAAACTAATGATTTTGATATCTTTTGTTTATTTATAGTTGGGTTATACAATTATTTAAATTGAGTGTATGAATAAGATGTTTTTTGTTTATTCAAGTAGTAATATAATATTATTATGCTCTGTTTGTGCATTCATGCGTGTCGTTCTCTGTTTTCAAGCGACTGATATTCCCATGGTTTCTTCAGAGGTTTTTGTATCAAACCTTCTGTCACTACGTACAATCATCCACAACTCCTAGGTTACAATAATTATACAATAATCCATCAATTTGTACGTTTCTTTTTGTCTTTTTTCTCTTCACGTAACTTGATCGACAGCTTCAGGTCACCTGTAAAATTCGTTGTTTGTTTGGTAGTTTGATTCAATTTCATCCTCTTTTAACAATTTAGAATTAGGGTTTTTGTTCTTTTGGGTTCTAATCGCCATTTGGGTTCAGTAGTGTAAACATATACGTAATTTCACATGGGTCATTGCAGGTTTTTAATAATAAGCTGAAAAAATTGTTACTTTGTAGGAATTGCATATTTGATCAAACTTTGGGGCTCACAAAATGGATGAAACCACCGCTCTATCGAACTATAGATTGGGGAAAACCCTTGGTTTTGGGGCATTTGGTAAAGTTAAAGTAGCTCAACATATTTTGACAGGGATTAAAGTTGCCATAAAGATTCTTGTTCGTCAGTCGATTAATGATTCCGCTGGGGAAAGAGGTATTGTGAGTGGATTTTGTTTATTAACTTGCATATTGATCATCTGTTTATGTATCTTGATGTTTTGAATTTGTTGTTGCTAATGTGATGAAGTTAATGATGGTGATGATGATGATGCCCTTTTGGTTTTTGTTTGTGATTGTGTGTTTAGTGAGAAGAGAGATCAAGATAATGAGGCTTCTTTTGCATCCTCATATTGTTCGGCTTTATGAAGTTATAGAGACGCGATCAGCCATATATGTGATCATGGAGTATATGAACTCCGGAGAACTGTTTGATTATATAACTGAAAATGGTAGACTTGACGAGAATCAGGCTCGCCATTTCTTTCAACAGGCGAGTTTCTTGAACATAAACATTACACTTTTTGTATGTCATATATGTTGCATCATCAAGTATGTTTGTATGAAAATTAGATCGATTAAAAGAGCATTTCTGATATGATATTTGTCACATTTGTAGATTATTTCAGGTGTTGAAAGTTGCCACCTTAACATGGTGGTTCACCGTGATCTTAAACCAGAAAACCTACTTCTTGACTCCAAAGGAAATGTTAAAATTGCTGATTTTGGTTTAGCTAATGTTATGCGGGATGGACATCTTCTAAAAACAAGTTGTGGCAGCCCTAATTATGCTTCTCCAGAGGTAAACGGTATCAGTCTATGTGCGTGTATTTCTACAACTAGTATGTCATGCCATGTCATGTCAACCACGCTTGATTTTTAGTGTAGGTCATCTCGGGGCATCTTTATGCTGGTCCTGAAGTTGATGTGTGGAGTTGTGGGGTTATTTTATATGCTCTTCTCTCTGGTGGTCTTCCTTTTGATGATGAGATAATGACCGTCTTACTAGCAAAGATTAAGGTTTGTTTAGTCTTTGTGTTTGTTTTGATTTACAGATAAAGCTAATACCAACTTGATATGTATTACTTTGTATTAGAGTGGAATATTCACATTCCCAAATTACTTTTCTCTTGGAGCACGTGACTTGATCACACGGATGCTTACTGTTGATCCTGTTAGCCGTATATCTATTCCTGAAATATACAAGCATCCATGGTTTCAAATGAATCTTCCACGATACATTGGAGACCACTCAATTAATACTTCATGGAGTGCGAGAAAGGTATTAAAATCATCCAACTCACAATTACTATATTCGGTTTGTCTTTTTCTCAAAATGGTCAAATTAAAAAATTAGCTAAGGAGGAAAGGTCAAATGGGTCGGGCAGGTTGAAAGTCACTCAATGTCTAGTTTTAAGGCAAACAACCTCCTAAAGCATTTTATTTAAAGATTTAAACTAATATCCGTTCTGTAATCACAAGTATACATTGTTTATAAGAAGTTAAATAAATGCACAAAAATGATCTGTTTATCTACATGGCAAGGTTGATTTTCAAGTTCTAGAAGAAATGGATATCTTGGGATTCAATGTTCAAGAAGTGATCGCGTCTTTAAAAAACTTGTGGCACAATCAGGTGCTAAAACTTTCTCAACCGTTGATTTAAATATTTGAACTTTAAAATTGGGATGACCCTCTTTTATTTTCCTTTCAGGCAACGGTTTCATATTGTATGCTATTGCATAGGCGCTTGAATAACCAAAGCTGTCATGAAGACAATCATCTTGGATCCTTGGTTAGTTGACTGCTTTCTTTTGCAATTATGAATTATAAGTTTTAAGGTGTTTTTGGACATGTGGTTGGAACTGAATAATAATTTTTCAGTTGGAGATGAATAGATTTTGCTCATATATAGCGGTCACATAATTAGTTTTTGGATATTTGGTTTCATACCAGCTGCAATATAACTTAATATTTTGGGAAAATCAAATTATGTACTAGTTTCTAAATAATCATAATTGTTATATATTCAAACAACTGAATATCTTTACTTTCCTTCTTTTAGCCACTAGAAAGCACAGATCGTCGAGACATATATGTAAGACCAATTTTTCCTATTCAAGGCAAGTGGGCCCTTGGATTTAAGGTGATTATTGTTTTTCGCGTTCTTGTACTTTCAATTAGAGGTGGCATAATGGTCGGGTTGGATGTGTTAAAACTTTGAAAGCTCGAGCTATGTTTATTGGATTTAACCATTTGAATTTTGAATTCTTAAGAGATAAAACTTTGATCATTCATTGTTACATTAACACAGTCTTGTTCATCACCACATGAAACTATGAGAGATGTTTTAACCGTCTTTGAGAAATTAAACGTACAATGGAAGAAGATCGGGCCCTACAATGTGAAATGTCTGTGGAAACCAGCCGTTCAACGGTATTCTCTGCCAATGAGTATGAACAGAATAGTTCTAACAGAAGACACCAATGCACCACTCAAGAGCTCTAACAATGGAAACATTACTTTGTGTGATGCTGTCAAGTTTGAAATTCAGGTAAGCAAATAACATTAAAATTACAATAATACTGATAGTAAATCTGACGTGTATATTATTGAATCTGACGTGTATATTATTGTTTGGATCAGCTTTACAAGGGCAGTGCAGAGTCATATCTTTTGGATTGGCAAAGAGTTTATGGGGCTCCATTTCTTTTCATTGAAGTTTGTGCTGCATTTCGTGCATGTGTTATTGCATGACCCTATTGACAAAGAGTTCATGGGTCTCCTCTAAACTTTGGGGCAATGTTTGCATATGTATTGTATAGATCTCTTAAAACTATCACCTCAAATTATTTAAATAAAGCCGTAGTTTTATTGAAAGTTGGTGGTGCATAGTCATTAATATTAATATAACTTAGTAGTATTGCATAGTTTTATACATATGTTGCATACTTGCATATGGTATATAACTAAAGTTTATAATTATCCCTACAAACATATAAAACTAGATGTGCTCATGTTACACTCTGGAACCTGAGATTGTAATATTTTATTTTGAAGTTATGAAATATCTGAAATGACCTTGAGTTATTGATATAAATAGTTTGTTAAACACTACTAATTCATTAGAATGAATTATAACAAATTATGATTCAGCACACTCAAGTTGTGATTTTTGTAAATTGGTTGAGCCAAAATGGACGAGGACATAAAATGACTTGACACCCATTGGATCCTTGTATGTCGGAGCTTCGTGTACCGGGTTTGTCAGTTTTGGTAAATTGGTTAACCAAACTTTGTAAACCAATGTTTTAACGTGTTAGATAAAATAAAAAATTTGATGTGCTGTAAAATTCATTTGGTGTTTATTGTAACAAACGTGTCAGTTTCGGTTGAAAAATAATAATGTTATGATACCAGTGTTTAAACTTACTCAAATTAAGAAAAGCATGACCATGCGGATAAATATGACAATTGTTAGTTAATGTGATGAATGAGTCAAGTTTGACTACATAGACACTTAAATTGTGGCATTGCATAACCATCATTTTACCTTGGCATCTACTTGTAGCATGATTTATAGACTACTACTGGTATAGCTTATGGCTTTATGCATTCACATATCACAGAAAAAGAATAACACCATCACTTCTCTGATATTTTTATGATAATAAACCAAATCGTCGAGTCCCAATATAATTTTTACAAGTACAAATTATTTACATGATCTAGCTTTGGAGAATTAAAAACTATTCAAAAGAATTTACGCGCTTATAATTGTTAAATAAATTTTTGCATGTACAACTAACTGCCTAAAAAACATAAAAAAGGTCTAAACTTAAGAAGAATAGATATCATTTGTTACACCAAATGAAGTTGCTGCTAGTAAATTCTCTCTGCAGTTGAAACAGGACGAAGAAACACGACAATTACTGTTATATTATCATTACTCCCACCCTGAGCAGCCTCCGTTGCTAATCTCTTGGAGCACATTCCTGGCTCTTTCACTGTGTTCTTGATTATGTTAACAACTTCAAGATTGCTCACAACATCCCACAGTCCATCGCTAGCTATCACCTGAGGTATCAAAACCGACAAGTTGGGTAATGGGTCAAAAGGGATAACTTTGGTAAGGGTAAACTGGGGCAGGTTGACCAGAAAGCACTTTTCTACTAAATGTTGAACCTTTAGTAAATAAATATTATGTATAAAAGAGATAACTTTTGTAAGGGTGAATCAGGTCAGGTTGACCAGAAAGCACTTTTCTACAAAAGGTTGGAACTTTTATAAATATTTATCATGTATAATAAACTATCATGTATTCATGTTATAAATGTTCAAAAACTATATTATTCTCACATTAATCTAATTTGTTTCTTAATGACAATTTATAAAGTTATATGCATTACCTATACACTTTTGGCCAGCTGCAACCATATGAATGATCACCTTTTTACACAAACTTTTGATTTAGCCCGTATATACCCCAAATTGACCCGTTTTTAAGCAAAGAGGTGAATGCTTTTTGGCAATTTTATGTTTTGGGTAAAACATTTAAATCATAATATATTGTAGGTAATAAAGGGCAAAGAGACTGGAACCAGCATACCAGATACTCATCATCATCTGATAGTACAGTTTCAGTAACTTCTGGTTCTGCAGTTACCCATGGCTTCAGATCATCATCACCAATAGAACGTGTAACCTACAGGATTTAAAAATTATATTATTTCATTCTAATTTTTTTAAGAGTATGACCTAGGAGGCTTTTAGCTCATTATCATAAAAATTACACTATGTGAATTTCAAATGATTTGACATCCCTTTACACTGATTTTTCTATTTTATAAGTTTGACCAGTTAGAAATAAACCACAAGCCAAATTGACCCATTCATAAGTAAATAGATAAACGAAATGCCACCTGTAGGGCAGCGGGACCAACCCTCCAAGTATCAAGCTGCCATTTGACTTGACCTCCTAGACCTGTAACACGTTCTCTCTCTTCAAGACAACTTGCAACGTGATCCTATGAAAAAAGAAACTAATAACCACATATACAAGTCAACAAATATGTTGACTAGATTTTGGCATCTCTTATAATGATGTGGATAAAGTAACAACCTTACTAAGTGGATATGGGCAACCTGCTCGACATAAGATCGCTCTGCAATCACCCGCATTAGCCACATAAAGCCTATTCTGAACTATAAGAGCAGTAATTGCTGTGCAACCAGGATGATAATCTTTCTGGATAAAAGCCTTAGATTTATGCTGATTATTTAATTCCTTTCTGAATGCGACATCTGTGTTGATGAATGCTTCTTTGAGTGCATCTGTGGGACTGCATTTTATTATTACAGATTAAGGTAATTTTCTTCTCAAACCAAATAAAATAAGTACTAGGTTGTCTAACTGGGAGAGTAAAACTAGAGATGACACGTGGACGGGTTAGGCAATGGGATAGGGTTGAAACAAGTCAATTTTACTAGGAATCAAAACAAGTAGGGTATGAGTGGTTTACCCGCAAATTTTGGTGTCTATCTTTAAAAAGATTTGTAATTTGCTATAAATTAGTGACAACCAAATATAATATTACAGATATAATCCCACTAAAATGGTTAGGAGGTTGCATAACAAAAATAGAGTTTGGTGACTTTCAAGCTGTTTAAATTGTATAGATCTTTGACTTATTCTCCCTTTAGCTATCTTTTTCTATTTGACCAAATTGAGAAAACACACAATCCAAATTGACCCATTAGTAAGAAAATGGTTCACATTGCTACTTGTAAGCAGAACCATACAAACCTTCTGGTGCAATCAAGAGTTTGCAATAGTCTTGGTAGAGCTCGAACAGAATATTCTGCAGCTGCAGCACCTGCATGCACCCAAACGTTAAGGATAAGATGATTCATTGACTTATTATACATCAACATATCTACCACATACATATAAATATCCACACACACACATACCGAATGTATAAAAAGGTTTCTCATTTAGTAGCTAGACAACAGTTCCAATCACATGAAATCATCATATGGACATATATTCATGTTACTTATTTTTCTACACCATCCAAGAAAGTAAATCAATAAAGCAACCTAATTAGGATCAAATGTAATAATTTGTGTCAGGGGAAGATCAAGTTTTAAACTACATGAATTTGTCATCGTTTTGGATCGTGTAACCAGTTTTCGTGAGCTCCTTAAAGAAAGTACCGAAGGTGATCACAAACGGAATCAATCACCATGCATATTAATGCCTAGAGTTTGCTTTATGACTCAAGATGCCCTATGACAAAGAATTGCAAGAAAGCTACATTAGTAACATGCTTTGTATCCTTAATAAAGGTAAGATGGGCGGATCAGGTGAGATGGCTAACTGATCAAAATGTGCCACTTTATAGCGTGGGCTGGGTCAGGTTGGCACATACAATTTGTCAATCTTTTAAGCCTAGTAAGAGTTAATAGTGATTACAAAAATTATATTATTCCAATAATAATATGAACTTTTGAACGATCTATTTTTGTAGGCCACATGCATTAAAAATATACTGCGGAAGAATTTCAACTTGTTTCACCTTGTACAGTTTGAGCTAAAACTTTTTATTAAACCCACTAGAGATAAAAGATAACCCAAATGGATCCATAAGTACTGGGTTGAATTGCCACCTCTAAGATATATGGACACCGTTTAATAAAAAGAACAAGTTGAACCCATATTGTTTGGGGGTACCTCGATGACCATCAAAGATTCCAAAGATATGAATATCATCTTCATTCCACAAATGGGGGATAAGAAAATGTGTATCCTCCATGGTCTCCCTTCTTCCACATGTAGCAAAAGAACCCCAAGATAAAACTGGAACGTACAGTGCAGAATTCCGTGAAGAAGTACTCCAACTTTTCACATTAACACCACTTTCATAAACAGTCTTCAAAATATTTTCACCTGAGAAAACCAGTTGATGTTCTCTTTAAAGGGTTGAACCATTTTAGTGCTCTCATCACTTGATGATTCAGTGGCAGCATTCTCTTCTACTGTGAAGCTCTTATTATTTCCAATTATAAGATCAAGTTCTGTGATTATATCATCAAATGAAGGTCGATTGTTGGTGTCAGCATCCCAGCATCTTTGTATCAGAGACAGTAATCTTGGTGGAGCACCTGATTCCGTTCCTGCAAGAGCAGGTCTGAGTCCTTCGGACACAACAGCGGCTGTCAGTTGCTGCTCAGTATAGTTCATTTCCAGCACGGTGTGAGCCTGCCGAGAGGATCTTGTTATTTAAAGAGATGAAGAAACCACAACAATATGCCAAAAAAGTAATTAAATTATTGAACTTGCAATAATGTTTATATTCATTATTCTTATATCTGCATCAAATATGTTACGTTTGTACTCTTCATTTGGAGAATCACAAAGCCTGAATTCAATTGTTGATTTAATTTTTAAAACTCTTATTTTCCAAAATAGTAAAAAGCACAAAAATGGATACATAACCAAATAAAAATACTAACCTGTGCTTCAGTGCGAAGATCGGTATATGGCACAACACCTGTGAGAAGTTCACTGTAATGGGTTAAGATTGAAGTTTTGTGTTTTCATTCATACATGGGGGAAAGATATTGTAAGATGGTCTCAAATCTCAAAAAAGAAAAGTAACCTCAATCATACCCAACAATTAATGCGCTTATAAGAGAAACATATTATACAACTACAAGAGGACATACAACGAAAAAAGACGAAAACATTAACAACTATGGTATATGTCATGTGTTTTGACCCTACACTAAATAGCTTGGATATATTACTTGGTGGTATTGTTATGTGCATGTGCACATGTATATTACTTGATAGCTTCTTTATTTAAAATGGTAAGCACATAGTTGGCGGATTTAGAAGTTTCCTTAAGCTTAAAAAAGTTCCCATGTATATACAAAAAGTAAATAACTTCGGAGAAAATGAATTTCTAGTAACAAAGACCAACTGTTTAAATTAGAACATTATCAGGCAAAAATCATCTAATATATATACATTCTAACTAAAACAATGAGTGATAACTCTATGAATAGTGCAATTATGCTAGTGACTACTTTAGCAATGATCTACCAATGAAGTAAGCTGATCCTTAGCCCGGTTCTAGAATTGGTGAATTTTTTTCATTACACGCAGGCACATCCAGATATGGAATTGGTTAACTTATTAAAGGGTTTGATTTAGTTTTTCATATGATATGTTACCCAAATTACTTTAGAGATAACACAAAAACCTAGATAATAATGCTAGGTTTTAGCCTTTTAGGTTTGTTAAGGTATGTAGGCAGGACTAGGCACGCAACTGCAGCTTACAACATGTTTATCCAATCAATATGAGGAAAGTTGATCAAGATCATAAATATTAGGTTTTCAATGAAGCAATTAACCTATTACTTGTTTTGAAGGATGCTGTTGCTTACTGCTATTTTCATGAACAAAGGAATTGAAAGTATATAACTTTAAGCAACCAGAAAAAATGTAATCTGTCGAAAGACTTGATAATGCTTTATCTCTTTTGCTTATTTTTCCTTAAACATATTTAATTTGAACGCCTTGTTTTTATGTGTGTTTTGTGCTCATTCATAGATTCTTTGATACAGGCATAAGTTATACATACTTTAAAATTATTTATAAACATGATGTAGACATGCAAGATCTTAACATACCAAGTGTATTTGAGGCAGAATATGATATAGCATTTATAACCTTCCATAATTTTATAAGTTCACCCACATAGATACAAAAGAAATACTACATAAATGTCTAATTAAGTTCCTTTTTACAACTTTTGTAATGCTAAAATTACCTATTTAACCATTAGCCATCCCTTACATGTATGATTATGATTATTTGACCCACAAGATTCTATTTGCTCATCAATAGGGCATTATACATAAGAAAATATATCATCAATCAAAGTGTCAAACCCTTCTAAGAAACTAATATAAATTCAGTGAAAAGTTAAAAGTCTTCATGAGACGGATGGAATACACGAGGCTGGGAGTCTAGGAAAGCTATAAATTCCATTAAAATTTTTACCCAACTACTATTTCCATTATATGGCCATGGTAAAATGTAAAAATCATGTTATAGAAGGTGACTCAGATTGTTGGAGGATTCTTACTTGATTGATATTCCAAAACTGTAGACATCTGACTTTTCGGTATGAATCTCTTTCCTCAATACTTCAGGTGCCATGTAAATAAGAGTACCTACCATATTCTTCTATGAAAACCGCCAGTTGGCTTGCCTGATGACCTCCAGTTCTCCAGTGTGGTCTTTCTAAGATCTTTTTTGTATTCAGACAAACCAAAGTCTGCAAGATGGGGCCTCATGCTTTTATCAAGCTGCATCAAAACAACAGTTTCTAATTATCAAATAAAACCATAAGCTTCCGCATAAAAGAGTGAGAATTAATCAAAACGTTAACTAGGTAATAGATATATCAACGGTTTGAGATAATACCAACTGCAATAACTTACAAGAACATTTGCTGGCTTCACATCTCTATGCAAAATTCCCATATTATGAAGATATTGCAAAGCATTAGCTGCAAAAGAGAAAGCACAAAGGATGTAACTTAATTTTCCTACTCCTAAAACAATCATCCAAATGCCGTTAAAACAACTATCATCCAATGATATGATCAAATTATAAGAATCAGATTTGCATTTCCCATACACTAGAAAGCGATTATTTGCGATTTGAAATTGCAATCCAAACACCCCCATAATGATCTGCTCCGAAATCAGTTGATAAAGTACTGCAAGTGTTAACTTTACCTAGCCGTTTGGTGATCATAAGCGCTTGATCGATACTCGGACACCATTCTTCAACATGTAACTTCTGGGAAAGATTTCCCAACTCATAGAACTCAAAGAAGAACATGTAGTTTGGTGGCCTTGCATGTGCTGCCACCAATGTGGCGATTCCTTCATGATCTAACTTGCTTCAAGTCCCAAATCATACAACAAATTAAACATACAGAAGATTTTTAGATCATCCAACAATAAAACAGTTGGTCTACAACATAAATTCTTCCAAAATTTCAACCTATCGAGTAACCTCAGCTATCAAACTTCATAGCAAATAATATAAACATGTATCAAATAACATTCCAATCTTTGTTGCACAACATAAACCAATCCGTTTTAACATCAAAACATTGAAAATCTAAAAGAAAAAAAGACACCCCCTTTATAGATATCAAAGAATACTTTTACTCACCATAGCAATTGCAATTCTTTATGAAACTTATTGATATCATCAGAGGTCGATAAAACGGGCTTTTTAACAGCAACCCTTTTCCCATCTAAAGTTGCATCATAAACAACACTCTCAGCTCCTGCAATTGTGAAATTGGGGATTGTTGGTACCGTAATTCTTTGCAATTTCAGTTCAAATTGAAATCGTGCATACCTCTAGCAATTGGAAGCAAAAGGGTGTGTGAAGATGGAGGAAGATGAAGAGGGATTGAATCGCTGTGGCAGCAGCCTCTGATGCAAGTATTAGGGTGAATTATCTCTAACCCCATATCGATTGATTTTGGGAGAGTAAAGATGATTGGTGGATATGGAGGTATGATTTTCTTTTGGTGGGAACATCATGTGAACGTTACCGTCATGTTAATAACCATCTGGTTTGATTTGGTTTGGTTTGGTTTGGTTTGGTTTGGTTTGTTTTGGTTCGGTTCGGTTCGGTTCGATTTTAAAGATGTTGATTATAAGTTTTAAGTTATTAGAAGGAGACATCGTTGATCAACGGTTTTAACGTTTTCAATGACGGTTTTTTTTCTCTAATGCTCTTTCAAATATGTCTGTTGGTGATTCTTTTAAGGTCGTATTGTTGTTCGTTTGTTTGTCTTAACCTTGTTGATTAATCACGTATGATAATTCAAAGAGATTTGATCACACTAATGATCTCTTTGATTAATTGTTACTAACGATTTAACATAGTTGTTGTTAGTCGAATAATTTGTGTAAGTTTTGGGTTTTGTATTTTTGGTTACCTTTTTAATTGTGTAGACACTTTTAGATTAAAGCATTGTGTTTATATATGAAACGAGTATTTAAATAAGACATATAGAGTTCTACAAGAGCATGAATTAGTTTTCTGTAACACGAATGTATTTCTCTGTATAAGAAAATAATAATCATAATGTTTCAATCGGTTGCTACTATTTGATTATTTGCTGTTGATATTTCAGTTGTTATTACTACTGATAATCAGTTTGTAAGGCCTCGTTCCTGGGCACCTCACAGTTGGTCATTCATCGCACATAAAACATTTTAAAATGTACATTTATTTTGAAGCGGAATTTAAAACTTTCATTAATAACTAAAAACATGTCATTTTATTCATTTACAACATTCGTTTTCATCTCAAAATACAATGACATGTCAAAATGTGGATGCCAGCCTCAAAATGCTCCCAGTAGCTTATGCATCCATGCCTGCAACTCCTCAGCATCAACAAATACCTGCCAACTATCATGCATACGAAAGTCAGCGACGCTGAGTGAGTTCTAGTTTTATAATAAAACATACTTTTTTTTCGTTAAAAACCGTTCTTTTACTTTCTTTCAAAATCATACTGCACTTTACATTTGTTCGTGATCATACATCATACGTACACATAGATAATATCGTTATTATCTTCATCATTATGTTCGTTAACTTTCGCTCATTCAACGTACTTCATTATCTTTCACTTCTCTCTCTAAATCCGGTCAGATTTTACCCTCTTCGTGGCACTCAGTCACGATTACTGAGGTTGATGACAAGGGTCTGTATCGTACATTATTATGATAATTCAGTAACGTTCATTTCACACGTTCGTTCTTTCCATCATTATCTTTCTCATTCATCCACTCACGCCATACTCTCGACTCATGTCCGAAGATGGATGCTGTGCCGGGATCTGTACACAAATCCCCGACTCGTGTCCTAAGACTGACACAGTACCGGAGTACGCGACAAGGACCTCTATTGAGTCTGTTGCGACACAGAGTCGCTCACCTCATAGGCAATCTCAACGATTGCATGCTATCTGAGTCTGTTGCAACAACAGGGTTACTCACCTCATACATATGCTTGGATTTATGCTATACCCCCGAAGTTATGCGTAACTTGGGTAACCATCATATATTTCACCCCCAACATTATGGGTAAGTGTAGCACGCTACACCCCCGACAACATGGGTACTACACCTCCATAGAAATGGGTACATCACCCCCATCAACATGGGTACTACACCCCCATCGAAATGGGTACATCACCCCCATCGAAATGGGTACACCACCTCCATTGAAATGGGTACATCACCCCCATCGAAATGGGTACATCACCCCCATCAACATGGGTACTACACCGAAGGTCAGCCACAAAGATTGCATGCACACTTTAGGATTAGCTGAACCTTACGCGGTTGAGCTTAAGGCATTTAGAGTCGTGCACTCCACTACACTTCGCTTGCAAGCCTCTCACGTTCTCATTCATTCATTAATGCATGCATTCATTCATTACGTTTCTCTTTTTATTATCTTCCACTTTACATTACATAATACTTCATTACATTCATTAACGTGACACGCAAAGCCAAGGGAAGACATACATACATAATAAGGAATATACACATAATCATAAACATACACCATCACCATACAGGCATCATCATGCATACATAACACACATCTAGCATAAGCCATCACATCATACCAGGCCTATCTCCCTGTTTTACCCCTTAAAACCACATAGAAAACCCCAAGTCCAAATTGGGCGCATGGGACCTTTTAGGCACATGAGCATAAAAATTCTAAGTGTAAAATAGTCTGGGCACATGGGCACTATTTGGGCGTTTCTGCCCTGTTCAGACGTTTTGCCACTATGCAGGCGCATCAACACTTAGCTGTTTTGACACTTTGGGCGCATTGGCACTATTTAGGCGCATGGCCCACTCTTGGGTGCATGGCCAACACTTAGATGCATGGCCACTCATGCTGGGTGCATAGGCCACTGTTTAGGCGCATGGACCACCTTTGGGCGCATGGCCAACACAGGCGCATGGCCACTCATGCTGGGCGCATGGCCCACTGTTTAGGCGCATGGACCACCTCTGGGCGCATGGCCAATACTTAGGCGCATTGCCACTCATGTTGGGCACATGGGCCACTGTTTAGGCGCATGGACCACCTCTGGGCGCATCAGAACATTCTGAAATATTTTCTATGCCACTAACATCACCCGATTATCATTCTAACACTACCCAGGCACATATCTAACATACCAGGGGCACCTAAACATGCTAAACATCAACACTAACCCATAATCATTCTCTAAAACATACATACACAGAACATCATCGAATAATAAGCTAAAACTCACAGTTTTACTTGAAAACATTCTTTGTTATGCATAATAGCCCCAAACAAGTTGAAAATCAGTAAAAGAGGGGTTCTAGAAACTCACCTTGGGCAGCCTTTGAGCAACACCCTTCAAGTTCGAGACCCACCTTTAATTCGGCTCCTAACTCCCGAAAACAAACACTAAACACCAAGAATTTCGGTCAAGAACTAGAAACCCAGCTGAAACCGAGCTCATATAAGAGAAGACTCACCTTTGCAGCTGTTTCTTCCTCTTTCTCTCTCTAGAACCGAGAGCTTTCTCTCTCTTCTTTCTTCCTTTCAGCCGAATGAAGAGGGTGAAGAAGAGATGGGTGACCATGCCCCTTTAAACCTCAAAATAAAAAGGTTTTGTATTTTGTACACTTTATCCCCCTCCACTTGTGCTTATTATTTATTCTTTCTATTTACTTTTCTTTTCATTTCGTTTAAATAAAAATTCGAGGTGTTACACAGTTGCTACTAAGTCTTTTACTACAACAGATGGTTAAGTATTCGTTGATCTAGTTATCATAGCTGGGGGTGAGTTTGGTCATTCATTCTTGCTATTCTAGGATTAAAGGATTATTTACAAGCAAACCATCTCATAACAATTTACTAATAATTAACAACATTTGTTGATGATCAAAATTATACAACATTCATCCATTAACCATTTCTAAAAAAATTTCCAATGTATAACAAACTTCCAATGTTCATTCGTTCTTTTATCTTGTTATGAAGTTACCGTGGGATATCAAGCAGATCTTTATTAAGTAATGGTTACATCTCTATTAAATGCATGATTAGAGATAGGACAAAAAATAAAAGAGACAAGCGATCAGGGGTTATGCTTCTTAGATCCCACAAAAGATGTCGCTTTGAACAGTCATGGGGTGATGCTCCATATAAAACCTCATGGTTTAGAGGTTTCTAGGGGCATATCAACTGTCCTGCAGGCACAAGGCGAATAAAATTTTTTGGGGCTTCCTCTTTTATATTCGAGACTTGATATTAACAACTAATAAGATTATCAATTAATCAATCAATAAGATAATTAATTAAACAATTAATAAGATAACTCAAGTCTTGACTAAACATACATTTTTATAAAATCTTGAAACACGTCTATTATCTATTATTGAATATGTATATGAATTGTAGAGTACGTAAAAAGTCACTTTGAAACAAATTGGGGAACTTACAAAAAGTCAACAAATTGGATACGATATTATATAACAACACTATACTCATTTTAAAGATAAAAGACGCTTTTTTTATTGTAACATCTGCCCATTTTGAAAATGTAGACCTGAACCCGTTCTGTTGGTTTTATAAATCAAGCACATTAATTCAATCTATTTCTATCATTTTGGTGATTTTTAAAAAAACAATCAATGTGTTATTTAACTAATTTCATGAAACTGGTGATTTAAAATTTTCATTTAATCTCCATTTAATAAGTTTATAAATTTATGTGGTTTTATATAACATTTATGAAATTCTAACTATTATATAAAAATAATAATTATATTCCAAAATTATATAAAAGTTATATAAGTTTATATTAAATATGAGATTTATAAAGATAATAGATGTATCAAGATTATCATTTTTTTACCACCTTAATAATTTGATAATTAATAAGATATATAATTTATATAATATTTAATAAATAAATAAATGAAATAATCATTTAAAATTTGGATTTTATAAAGTATAGAGTTGGAAATGTAATTATTAAAACTTGTTTTAAAAGTTTTGGCATAAAATAATAACAATATGAAACTTGAGGGGCTGAAAGTGTAAATTGTTAAACCAACCCCCTCCTCTCCCTTTGATCCCGTGTACCAGTCAATCTCCGGCCAAGGAACTCCGGCGACCATCCAACCTTTCCAAAACATCGGTTCAAACCTAATTAAACTGTTCACTAAGCTTCGCGACCGGGATTGGAACTTGATACATGATCAAAATCAAATAAACATGCTCGTAATCTCAATGTAATTCGGAACTTAATGCCATACAACAATTGATCCGTTACAACTCGAATAAAGACCAAATGATTCATTTATCCGACTCAAAACGCCCCTGAGATCAATTCTTATTCAAACGTACACATCATTGCGAGTTAAATCGTGTTAATGCTCATGAAATGAAACCGAAACTCGCTTACCAAGTCATAACTCGATCGAACTGAAACAACCAAAATTAACATCATATAATTATGGGAAAATATTGCATTCTATCCCTGTACACCATTCGAACCTTCAATTCCATCTGAAACACACACACACACCTTGTGTTCGATCACCATCATCTTTTTCGACCTGCAACTAATCAGGACCTAAGATTGATGCAATATTAATAACAATTGGCAGAGGGCTTTTGCTTAAAACCGATCCTAAATTATATCTACAAAGTTAATTTGATTAACATCAACGTTTGTGCCTTGAATCATCATATACGTAGTCGCGATGGTGCTACTATCATTTTCATCGAATTCAAACTCAATAAGTAAGTTTCACACATCCTTACACTCGATTTCACTTAGGGAGCAAAAGCTCTAAGTTTGATTTCATTATCATGATCGAATCGATGTTCAATTGAATTCAATTTAAATCTAGGGTTTATGTGAAATTGGGGAATTTGAGTAATTAATGTTTTAAATATTTTAAAGGGAACTTCTTAACACATCTGGGCCTTAGCCCGACTGGTAATCCGTGGCAATACTAGGCATCAGGTCCCGGGTTCGAACCGGGCCTCAACCAATTTTTTGTTTAATTGTTTTTTTACATTTTGTTTCAGAAAATGATTATTATGAATCAAAATAAAAATTATTTTGTTAACTAAAATATTTTTAAAATTATTAAGCTAATTTTTTTTAGATTTTAAAAACTTATAATTCTTAAATTTAGCATTTTTAAAGATTAAAAAGTTATAAAAATATTATGTAGTCATTTATGTTATAAATATATTATAGTTCAATGATTTTTAAATAATTACTTATTCAATGATTATTAAATAATTAATTATACAAATGATTATGTAAATAATTAATTATTCAATGTTTTAATTAACTAAGTTATATCATAAATAGTTAATAAAACTACTTCTTAAAGTTTTAATTAACATTAAAGTTTTGTATTATAAGATCTTTATAATAAATTATTTAAAAAGTTAAAAACTCTATAAAATGATTTTAAATGATTTTAAAGTCATTTAATAAGTATTCAATTAATCACCTTTATCAAGTTTTAAATAATTAATTATTAAATTAATTATTTCTTTTCACATATCATACTTAGTTTCTATTAAATCAATAAATTAAATTATTAAATCATTTTTAATTATTCTTTGTCTTAATTGATTTATATCATTTTTATTAAATCAAAACATAAACGATTCATTATTTTATCCAATTATTAGAACCCCTAAAATTTTAATTCAAAACCCTAGTTCACGTCTAATTGTTAATCTTATTAGTAAACTTAATCTTGGAATCTATACGTTTAGGTAACTTGTGAAAGAAATTGTGGAACCTCGTTTAGTTTCTTATCATCACCTTATTTACATCTTGTGAGTATTTCTATACCCCTTTTTCATATTTTCACACTTTGGGGTGAAACATGTTACCTTATAATCATTGCACTTGTAATAACGTTTGATTCTTGTAACTTATGACATTTCACTTGTATGTTGTGGTTAGTTGATCTTTGTAGCTACCATATAATGTCGATTATATGTACAATCATTAACTATTGCTAGCCTGGCGACATCATAGATCTATGGGCCTGACAAGACTGCTTGGTTGACCCAAGTACACTTAGCTAATCGCATATACTTGTAAACGTTTGAGACTTATAAAACTATCAAGGTTTGATTGTGCATTCTGTCTTACATCCTTAGTTACTTTGTTCACTAATCTATGACATGAATTGCCATCTTTTATATACTTATGTATTGAAAACTATGGAAATCTCACCAACTTTCAAAGTTAACCCTTTATTTTTAGTTAATTGAAAGTCTTTCAAAGTTGAAAACTATGTATTTAACATGTTTCAGGTTTGATACTTGAAGATCTCTTCGTGCTCATACTATGACTTGGACTTAGTTAATTGAAAGTCTTATGTTGTTGTGTATACCTTGTTTGTGTTGTATCTATTTAATTGTCTTGTAATGTTCAATAAAAATGATATTTAATATTATTACAACTTATTTAGTTCCATGTGCTATGAACAATCGTTTCACATTCGTCCGCCTCGATGATTCCGCCGTCGGTCGGGGTGTGACATTTATAGTGTCATTTTTATAAAAAATAATATCGTATGTAAAGTTACGAAAGTTTAAACAAATTGGGGAACTTGCAAAACGCCAATAAAAGTTGTTATTCCTAAATAACCCCTCTAACAAACATTTCTTTTTAATTTGATCTCTATTATTGATTAAGGAGATAGATGGTTGAAATTACTTTATACACTTTTTAGTTTTATATATCTTTTTATTTGAACCTTTCCCTAATTTTTAAGGTAATTACTAGATTATTACATGCGCTATGTGACGAGTCCATAATTTTCTTACAATTATATCGTAATTCGTGGTTGTATAATTACGAACGTTGATAGAAGGAAAGTTTTAAATTTTGAAGCGGGAAAATATTAGAAAAATAAAACGTACTTGGATACTAATCAAATGTAAAACAAATTAAAAATCATAAGAAAAAGGCAAATGGAGATAAAAAAACTATAAAAAACTTGATAAAGAAATAACTAAAAGAAGCTAATTTCTTTTTTTTTTGGAATAACACCGAATCGAACCCACGTGGATAGAGGAGAGGCCAACCACTAATTTTGGTATAGCCTCTTGAATTGAATCCTTTATACAATCATTAAAATCTTGAAAAGCTAAAAAATATGGTCCAATTAAGGTTTGCCATGTATTTAAGTGGTGCAGTTATTGTTGGGTTAAAGTTTTCAAATGGTGATGTTGGTGCTTGGAATTGGATGTTCAAGATAGATGAAGATAGATGATCAAATGAACTTGATATAAGTTTTTATTAAACTTGGGTGCTAAGGGCCGAGTAAGTGTTAAAATGGAAATTGAGTGATGAATTGGGGCATGCAAGTATAAACAATGCAAATGTCTGGTATGGATCTTGACAACTTTAGTTAGTATTGTAATATTTACATCAAACTTTGACAAATCTTCCACCAGTTGAACATATTTAGCGTACCAAGTGGTCAATGTTCTTCCCTGATGTAGTTGAAATTTTCATACTTCTTCGTTAAGACATCTTTCTTGTTCTCCTTTACTTTCTTAGTTTATTCATAATAATCCTCTTAGAGAATTCCAATACTTCTAATGATAAAATTTAGAATGACTATTTGAATCTACTAAAGAGAACTGGAATTAATATTGATCCTCCTGTTAGATTTCCATTGAGTACTTTGATGGATATTTTTGGAATCAAATCACATCCTTCTCTAGCAGCTCTCATCAAGGGTATGCATCGTCTCTTAATTATTGAGATTTAGATCTTTTGATAAGGATGTCTAATAAATCCTTTCATCTTGATCTTCCATGTATTATAGTCATTAGGAGTGAACATTAAAGGGTTGTTGTGGTTCCATTCTCAATTTATAATTTTGTGATGAAAGATATTTTGAATGTTGTTTGTGTAGTAAAGTATTTAATAGAAATCAAAATTGAAGATGGTTAAATTAACAAATCGAGCTCTTATACCACTCATTGGATTGTTTGTAATACTAACCACACAAGAATTTTGTTATTTGAACAACAAATGGAAAATCTTTGTTAATTAATTGACTTAACACACAATAATACCAATAATGAATGAAATAGTAAACACACGAGCAAATATGGTGGCACATTCCAATCCACAGGGATGACCTGCTGTATCATTCTAACAACAATATAAAACAAAATTCTTAACATTCAATATCATAAAAACTAAATTGAATCAACACCATGCATCCATCATGTTCAAAATACAAAATACAAAATACAAAACACAAATTAAAGCATTGCAATGGAAGTTTTAATCCAGTCATTATCTTCTACATGAATGCTTTATTCAACTTAAATCATAAGTCTTCTTGACATAGCTAGTGCATCCCGACACCTTCTAAAACTGCATCACGAGCTATAGCATGTCAACAACAATGTTGTTGGTGACTACTAACTAGTTACCTAAAAGTAGTTAGACAATCATTACAAAGTGTTCAAGTAAAGATTAAAAAATGAAATGTATACTGAAGTTGTTGCGACAAACATCAATTTTAACCATATAAGTTCAACTACATAATTTATTGTATAAACAATGAGAGGGTAGGTTAAAAACATATCACCATATCTCTCTTATAAAGGAACTACTATATTATGTTTGTTATCAGTGACATCAATAAATGGATTTTTCATCATCACTAATAAATTTTAGATTCGTTTAACATATTTTTAGGGTTAAGAATGTACATATTGACATGCATACAAAAATATGTATAAACAAGAACCTTAGAAATCAAGTTGTCTAAACATTCTTAAACTTCAATGCTTTGGCATATTTAACCCCAGTTATGTTACTTTACTTATTTCTATGATATTTTGGGTTGTTACATGTTGTTTTCTGTTATTTGTATAGCAAGAACCATGGGAATTAGAAACACGTGTTAGGAGAAACCTAAAATGAAGTCTAGGAGTGGAAGACAAGGGTTATAAGAAATTAGTGTATTGTTTGAATAAATCAGCATATTTTTGTTTATTTCCATTAAGACAGGTAAAAGAAATAATCGAGGTTGAATTTTTAATTTAAATAATTGTCTACGATTACAATATTATGCGAAATGGCAGCCCCTATTTGGATTGGGGAGTTACAAGCATCCAAACATATTGATTTGCACAAAACATATGTGTGTGACTAAATTATATTTTATTTAAATAGTACATTCACATAAAATATTTTCATGGTTAAATTTATAACATGTCAATTTGCAATCAGTTGACAATATGAAGCTTAGCCCTGGGAAACCCGACCAAAGAAGAAACCACCGATAATGTGGCCGGTGGTGATGCGTCACAAACTTACAACGACATTCCATTAGAAATTATATTATGCACAACCATTTTTGCAAAGGTTGGTCATGAACGGAATCTTGTTGGTGATGGATTTCATAGACGTATTTTCGACAAAAATATTGTGGGTGAAAGTGTAATTTTTGCATATCGATCACTTTCACAATTGGCATAATTAAGTTCCTCCTTTTTCCATCAAAGGAAGTTTGGAAAGCATTTATATTGTTATTCATCCATTAATTTTACTACAAACAATCATTGCTGTAATGCCCGACTCCCGGGACACACCCTGGGTAATGTTACACATGAGATATACATAATACATAGTAATCATAAAATTAATAGCGGAAGTCTAACTTTAATTATGCATCATAACATATTGAATATCAGTCTTATTAGATAATACCATTATATGAGTTTAACTATACTAGAGATCCAAATCTTTGGTATAGTTTTTGACCTTTATTTCCTCATAAGCTAACCCGTAATCTCCACGTACTTCATTTATTTGGCACCTAGGATGTGTATCCAAAAAAAGAAAACATTTAGGACTCAACATAATGATTTTGAGATCATAAACATAGCATTCTTTAATATTCAAAACATTAGTTATTAACTATTGCATCAAGCTGATATCGTCATGGTAAGCAAATAGGAGCAAAGTAAGCACAATAATTTTATATAACCAGGCTATGTATACAAATTCCACTGGATAAAGCAGAATCATACAAACAACCCTTAAGCATCCTATCAAGCATTGTTACATATCACAAATGCTATTGATAGCCAGTTCTTTGATTATTACAGTTATCAGAACATCACAACCTGTTTTAGAAAATAGTTTAGAAGAACACACCTGTTTAACGATGCCTAACAATTGATAACCCTTTCTAGTACAATATGGTAATATTTTAAGGTCGTGACATAATTTAAGTAATCCTAGGTTAGGTAATGGTACAAGTAACTAGTTATTGTCATGGTTGGATTGGTTTACGTTATCTTGTTTAAGCATGGGTGATCAATCTATGCATAACTAAGGTTAGGCTATCTAAAACCCACCCTAACAATAACCCTAACACCTAAAAATAGTAATACTACTAAATCTAACACTAACTTTAATAATAATAATCTAAAATAAATAATAATTAACTTGAAATAAACTTAAAAGATAACAATCTTAAAACTATCTACGACAATTTGTAGTAGAGTCTCTCATGTTCGCTCTCCTACCCAAGTTCCAAGCATGGCTACTAACAATACCCACTAATGTATTAAGAACTTGATATTCTCTTTATATTAGAGTGTTCCCAGGAAACTTATATTCTAAATTCAACCTTATGGTTTCTATTTATAAGGAAGCAAACATCCAGGTAAATTACGCCTGCAACGATATGGGATGAAATTGACATGCTTGTATGCTAGCTTGCTTTCTTCTTACGAGCATATGAGGTTTAATACTATTATTATTAATATAGTATTATAATTAATTCATCTGCTTACTTTGTTTTTCTCCTATAACTTTTAAAATATAACGTATTATGAAATTTCAAATACGCCGTTGAGACGTGCTTATTTTTCTCTATGAGTCACAATTTCGTTAAATATAATATATTACTATATTCGAATATATTTAAACACTCTTTTACTACACAAAAACTCATCCGAAACTTTAAATTTAAAATAGTCATTTCATTCATTACTTACTCATTTAACGATATACGAATTATAAAGTTCACATATCTTACATTTTAACTATTACATCTCATTCTGAAAACTCAGGATGTTACAACTATATATACTACTTATTTTAAAGACAATTATACGATCCTAATTTGGAGTATAGGTGTTATCTTAATTGGGTTATTCTATTTGTTTCCCGGTCGAACACATAACATTTTATATTTTTCGTATTTGTTCTTTTGTTTTTTGTTATAGCATAATAAGGGTTAAATTTTATTATCATAGTTCATGTGAAAAGATGTAGATACATGTGTACCTAGTTTAGGAGATTAATATATGTAATTGAATGGGTATAAATAAAATGCAATGTGTGGTTGATGCATATAATGTTTAATATTTCATTGTTTATTGTGCGATAACGCATATTGAATTAACTATATAGGTTTGTGGTTGTTTACATAAATCTTAGTCAATAATGATTGAGAAACATGTTCAAACTTAATCGTGTGAAGTTCTCATGCGATTGGACCATGCTTTAATGGACCATACGCATGAATACTTCATGCTAATGGACCAGTCACATGACTGAACCAGGAGACTGGATCAGTCGCCCGATTGAGACATAAGATTGACTCAGTCGCACGACTGGACCCTCAGTCGTGCGGATGGATCAACCGCAAACTTCAATCACACGACTGAACCATGCTAATGGTTCAGTCGTACGAATGGAAAACCTAACCTATAAATACCACCTAATTCGTGGAAAAACTTAACAATTCGAATACCTACGCACATAATCGTACCCTAGCCGTCCAAAGACTCAAGAAAACTTGTTCCAAGTTCATAGATCACAATTGATCATGTTCTAATCATTCGTAACGTTTCATTAATCGTTAGATCGATTTGAACTGTGTTCTCCCTGATAAGATCACCAATCAAATAGGATTCTGCACTATTTGAGTTGGTATACGCGCAGAATCAGTTAGTACTCCGTACATAAACGGTCCTTAACAAAAGACACATGCATAACATGCTTATTTGATGCTTTGTTTGTAAAATTTAGCATGTCCGCTTATGCGTCACTTGAACCATAACCTTTAAACCATGACCAATGGCCTTTAAAGTGAGACTTATATTCAATAGGGATGCCTAATGTTTATACTTTCATAAATAAAACAAAATCCTACAAGGTTTCTAAGGATAAAAATATTGTGAATGCAAGAAATAAAGATATTACACATGTGTAGCAAGTAGATTACACACTAATAAATTGCTAAACTTGGTCAACAAGCTAAAACTCATCCCATTTAACTCAAATTCTACCCCCTTATATTTTAGGGTTTCCATATGATATTTGTTATTTTATTTTATTTATTTTAATGTTCTCTCCACTTCATACCATAATTAAACCCCCTAATCCTCAACTATAAATACAAGGTCTCTTTCTACCTATTGCTTTGCACCAAAATCAAAACAAAACCCATACTCTCTCTCTCTCACTATAATTCTTCTAGCATCAAGAACACCAAGGTGTTCAGGAGCTTGATTCAAAGGTGAGTTTTGATTTTTTTTAGTTTTATTACAAAATGTTATTATATTCTCATACTTCCTCTTCTTCTTCTTCTTTTCTCTAAATTTAAGATGATTCTTTCTTACCCATACACCTTATTTTAGTAACAAAGATAATTAATTGGGTCTTAACATAAAAGATCATGATTTACAAAAGGGATTGATCATGTTGAATATTTCTTTTTTATTTGTTCTTGAATTGTATTTGCAGTACATTATTACAGTTTAATTCTTCTTCTACTACTACTACTTTTTTATTAATATGAGATGATTCTTTGTTGCTCATACACCTTAGTGTAGCAACAAAGATGATCAAATGAACCTCAACACACAAGATCATGATTTACGAAAACTGATTGATCGTTTTGAAGGTTTTCAAACTTGTTATTCTTAAATCAATATCACGGAATAACATGATGATATATAACTTAATCATAATAAATTTATAACTATTTATCGTCCAAAAGAACTCTTTTATCAAAACCAGGATCAAAACTCTTTGTAGTTTACATCTATGCAAATTTCAGATTCTATCTAGAAACTTACATAAATTTTAAACGACCTTAACTTATTCAAAACAGACTCAAATTACATGTTTTTTTCTTGAATTATTTTCTTTGAGTTAGCTTTCTAACATCACTGATCTCATCAAAATGTTCAGCCATTCAAAATCCGAAACAGCCCACGAAACGTTCGGTACAAGCTGTTTTGTGTCACGGTTTTCAATGGATTAGAAATATCAGTAAAATCTAATTTTTAGAATTGAGTTATTTAAGATATTGAATTAAAGATCTGTAAATATTTAGCCTTTAACTAATTTTCTATCTTACTTTAAAGTATTTTATAAAAAGTGAAACTGAATTCGAAATATTAGCATGTTTCACAAAAGTTTTGTTTTTTTTGATCTTTTGTTATATTTCTAAAACTTGCATATCAAAACATCAATTTAAAATCTTTCTTATTATCACCATTAATTTTAAACTAACTAAAACCTTAATCAATAGGCATCCCATATTCGGTTGATCGGTTCAAGTCATTTATCAAATATTATAAAGTAAGATTCATAGCCCATTTTACAACTTTGTGGGAAAACAAGTATTATATCGTAGTCAAACTTGCTTTTACAATTCAAATTATTACAAATTCATTCTACTTGGAAACTTTAAACATAGAACATAATTTGGTTATTTGCTCATTGTAAAATCCCTCTTGTTTTTATCATACACAGCCATTAACTTGTTTTAAGCAGACGATAGTATGGTAGACGGTCCATTGGTGTGACAAACCTGTTCGAATCCCAGTTAGGGGTTTGGGCGATCTAAATTCGACTCATTCATTAGGGTATATGTCATTAGAGTTGGTTGTAGACTCTTGTGTTGTTATCTTTCATGTAATGGTTTGCTTTTGAATTGTATATCTTTGCTCATTCTTATATGCTTGAATAAAACTATGCTTCTCACAAACGTTATATTGACTCGTTTTCTTTGCATGTTTTGAGGTAATTAGACTAGGGTTTCAAGATTCGCTCACTTATAATGCTTGGACCTAGTTTTAATAAAATATTGTCTTCTTTACTTATTTGGTTGGTTTTGAAAGCAAGGAACTATTATTGGTTAATTATATTTAATGCCTTAGTATTTTTCTCATACCATGTGTGATGATGCCCGAGCGTTTCCGATTTAGCCAGGGCGTGACAGGACAACACCGCCACCCCCTTACGAGTAAACCCACAACCGGGAAACGCTTTTAGCTCAGCGAAATCATTTTCACCCGAACAAGACTCAAACCCAGGACCACCCATTTAGGAAGCCATAGGGATATCGCTAGTCTAGAAGAATTTATGTTGTTATAAACTACTAGAAAATTGTATGTCTGCTACAAAGTTTGCGACAACTTTCCTATAACATCGTATTAGGCCATCGTTTACGATGATTTTTCAACAAAACTTGAAAATCAACGACATTCTTAGTCTTCTATTCAACAAAATGGCTACAAAACTTGAGGTGTATATTTTGTCATAAAGAGAATGATATGTCTCCTTACATGTTTAGTTGGTGTGGAAGGTTCAAATATTTTTTAAATATATGCACTAAAACTTTTCTAATTAATAAAAATTAGCCTAACATTGAATGATAATATGCAAGTCCAAATTTAGAAAGTCAACACAAGTTGTTCTGTTTGTCTTACTTTTTATATAAATTGAAATTCAACAAAAGAAGCAATTTGAAAATTTTGACTAAAGAAATTTCTACAATTAACAAATCAAATGGGAATATTTGAAAAGGTGAAAGTTTAAAGCTAATTTGGTAACACAAACGTATAATCCATACACTATATATACCTTGTAAACTCGACATTATTCAATGCACAATTCACAATGTCAACCACTTGTAAAGGTATATCTAGTACTCTATTATGATATTTGTAAGTTATTTCATATGATTTGAACTAACTTATTCATAATACTACAGGAAAGAGTTCATGGCCCGAGCTTGTAGGCGCGAGCGGAGACACAGCGGCTGTTACGATTGAGAGAGAGAATTCACAGGTTGATGCTATTGTTGTTGTGGAGGGCTCAGTTGTGATACTTGATTTCCGATGCGATCGTGTGTGGGTGTGGGTGAACACTAATGGGTGGTCATTAGAAGTCCTTCCATTGGATAAGCTTATTGATGAGCTAAGGACTCGTTGGTTGAGTCACCACATCAAAGTTTCATAAATAAATAAATGATATATGTACTTCTTATGGATTTTACTCTACTTTTTCATGGTAAGAAATTTATGATGACATGTATGATGTATGAAAGTATTATTAAATAAAACATGTAATTTCATCTCAATGTATATTTGTTAAGTTTAGATGTGTTAAAGTGTATAGTTTGAGTTACCATATTCTCAAAGTTAAGATGTACTTCCAATTAGATCGGTTCAAATTAGGGTTGCAATTATATTGAGCAACTCAATCACAAGTTATTTCTTATCATTGAAAAACCAAGCTCATAAAAATGGTTGAAAGGATATCTTCCTGTGTATATATTCGTGTTAAAGACGTCATCATAACCGAAAAACGTTATGTGTTGGATTGACTCATTTGATTTTCATTTTGTAATATGAGTAATAACTAGTAGCTTAATAACAACTTAAACAACTAATAGCTTAAGCCTAGATTTTATTATTTTCGTAACGTGTACCTTTTTCTAATTGTTTTGTTTTATGCCTCTTATTATTACCAAACAAACATACATTTAGCTTGAAAGTAGAGCGATGAAATATAAAGATCTAAGAATGAAGAAGTGAGAGCTTTTAAGTATAGTTGGTGAAATTGGAGTGTCGGTAAAAAGTTATAAGAGAGAACATTAGTTGTCTTTCTAGAAATGAATTGTTAGAGAAATTTTAAAAACCCAATTTAAAATATACATAAAAGCTTTATAAGATTCTTAAACTTAGAAGCGTTAATGTGTCAAATCTTTATTAAAGGAATAATGTTTTTTGTTATTAATATAAATATTTTTGTTTCGTGTTATAAATTATCATCCTAAGCTCATCTAAACATCATCTGAATAATAAACTTTTCCAGCACCTTCTATACGGAAACCACGAACCAGAGATCAAGTAAAAATAATGTGATCGATCATAAATTTGCAAATCAATCTTGAGCTCCTTCGAGTCATGGTTTTATCAAAGCACCACATGCAAATCAATTTTGCATGTGGTGGAGATTGATATGGTCATGATACAAGACCACACGATATCTTTGACATAAAGCCTCATCTAATTCGGGTCATAAAAAAGTTTTAAAAAGTCAACCGTTGTATTTAGAAATTTCTGATCTATAATTTCTAAGTTTTAAAAAGTCAACCGTTGTATTTATCTGTATAATAAATATACTATATATATATATTCGGTAAGTTGTATAATTTCTAAAAGTATCGAAAAAATCAAACTGCTTGAATCTATAATCTTTTATCTTTAATATTTAATCTTTAATAAAAGAATGTTTTCTAAAAGTATCTAAAAGTTATGTGTTATATCTTTTAAATATTCATTATATTTTTATTTCACCAATGGATAATAACATCTAGAAAACAAAATATTTATAAAACTAATAATTTTAATATGTTTTATTTATTCCACTCATTTCATACATGAGCTCTAACCTAATACAATAGTATATATCCTTCGTATACTACTTTCCATACATAAAACGTCATCATTTTATTTGCTTATATAAAGAAATTAGTTTTAGTATACCTGTGTATTACACAGACTAAATAAATAAAATATTAAATAAAATGAAAACTTATTAATTATAAAACAATATTCTAAAATATGATATGATTGATATTACGTATGAAAATAAAACAATTATTTTGTTTTTAAACTTTTTATTTTTTTCTACAAAGTTAAACATTTTATTTCAAAACAAACCGTTTTTAAAAATATATCATTTTTAAAAATTCCTCATTATAACTTTTATTTTTAGTTAATTTTGGTTTATAAAAATTTTACTTTTTAAAAACACTAATTTAAAAATATTTTGCTGCTTTTTAAAAATTTGATATTTCCTTAGAATATATTAATATAAAATTTATATCTTTCTTAATTTGTCATAAACTATTTTATATTTTAAAAATTAAATAATATTATTAGTAATTAATGTAGTTATTTAGTAGAACAGAAAAACATAAATTTTTTGATGAGAAGAAATATGATGATGATGATATGTGTAATCATAGTTACATGTTTATTAAAACCGTCTGTGTAATTTCATTTGATAACCAAGCTTGAGATAAGACCACTATTGGAACCCACCAATGAATTAATGACCGACAATTCATTCGAGGATCGGCAATGACATATTAACGACGATGAGAGTTACCAAAGGATACTCAACTCTTTACGGGTAGCATAGTTTTTTACGGTTTTGTTTAAAAAATTTTAAAAAATTTACGGTTTTACGTTACCCTTAAGAAAATATTATGTTACCCTTAAAAATTTTTAAACTCAACATTTCATAGAAAAATTAAATTTAATAATAAATAATCTTATATTTTATAAAAACATAAATAACTAACAATCCCAAAATATTCAATAGTCCGATACAATCATAATTAACAAGGCCAAAATAAAATAAGCTCAAAAGAATTTAACAACTTAAAAAACGTAACCAATTAGCCCAAATACCCATAACTCAATCAAACATAAACAATTAAAATAAGAAAGGTCATCCATCGTCTCATGCCCCATCAACCCTTCGTCCCTTCCCACATGCCTCAACCAACCAGCCACCATCCACCCACAACGCCAATCACTCCACATTCCCGTCGCCGGCCGTCCGACAGCTTGCTGCGACGGCCCTTCTCACCACCCACATGTGATCTTTTATTAATTTACCGCCTAAATCAATGTAACATTTCTCGTGTTTTTTTCTCTATTACATTTTGAAATTAGGGTAGCGTTTATGTTGTTCAATTTTTAAAATTGAAGTGTTATTTAAGTGTTACTTGTTATAAAATTTAATGGTGATTTTGTTTAATTTCTAATATTTAGAGTTTATGCAATTAGGTATATAAAGTAAGAAAAGATAAATTAAAGATTAAATATTAATATTAGTTATTTAAATTGTGTTATTTCTAAGTGCAATTTGTAATCTTATTGTGTTATTTGTTATAAAATTTGGGATTTAAGATAGAGAAAAAAGTCTTACTGGTAATTTTTTTAACAGAAAACTTTAAGAGTAAGATATTGGTTTTGATAATAATATGATAATATTGGGTCGATCAACAAAACTTTCGAGTTCAATTTCTTCGGGTTCAATTCCTTCGATCCCATAAAGATTTGATTTAAATAATCTTCCTTCGGACCCCTTTATTAACATCAATGTACAGTAAAAGAAGTTACATTACCCCTAAACTTTTATTCTAGATTCGTCACAAATCAATATTATATATGTAATGAAACCTTCTCTCCAATATATTATCTAATGGTTATTGTCTTCGCTGATATTTACTTCTGTTAATATAAAAAACAATAAGTCATATTACATAAATAATAATAACAAGTTCGAACTGAATAAGAAATACAATAAATAAAATTACTCATAAAACCTATAATAAATTTGTTTCCAACAACATTATATAAAATAAGTTCATACGATAACAAATTACCGCTAGACGGATTTGGGTGGTTGTAGTCTTTACTATCCCTAGCACATAAAAGCACTAAACTTCTCATTTAGCTCGTCCTACTCTTCGTAGCTAACTCCTCCTGTAGCATGTATGAAATGTTTCTATTTAGCTTCATGTTGCACCTCAAGGTCCATGATATGCCTTCACTCAACAAGACCTCTTGTTGTACATGTAACTCATTCTCATGTGGCTTCTCATAACTCAACATCACCATCCCTTTCTCTTCTAAAGCAAGTGCCACCTTATGATTGTTTTCGGTGCATCAATAAATAGAATATTTATTACTAACCAATCAATTTACTTAGAATCATTTAACATATTTTTAGGGTTAAGAACGTGGACATTGACATGCATGCAAATAGCTACTATAAACATGAACCCTAGAAATCAAGTTGCCTAAAATTATCACGTAATACATTAGATCTATGAAAGTAAACACATAAAGTACGTATATCATTATCAAATTAGTTAGAAAATATGAAAAGTAGGAGTATCTAGAACTCACCTTTACCTTTGATAAAAAATGAAGAAACCCATAAATATGACTGGCTTACTCGTACATGAGACCTAAGAAAATCCATACACATGCAAATTTTACAATCTATTTCATTTTAATTAAAATCAATCACTAACTCATGAATAGATCTAATATTTGATCGTGAAACATGATAGAAAAAAATCACCTTTGAAGCACACTCTTTCCTTCTTATTCCTCTCCGTAAACTGACACAACTCTTCAATTTAAAAATCTTACGCAATAAGAATGGGTAAGAGGTAGCCTACCTTCCTTTTTGGAATTGTTATGTAGGTTTAACATTACAAACACCTTCACTCTTAAACATTCTTAAACTTCCATGCTCCGTTATTTTTAACCCTAATTTTGTTTTTTATTTGATTTCTTTTGATATATTGGGGTGTTACATGTTGTTTTCTATAATGTGTATGACAAGACTCATAGGAATCATAAATGCGTTTGAGGAGAAACATAAAATGAAGCCTAGGAGTGGAAGACAAGGATTTTAATTATACTATTTTGGATAAATCAATTATTTATGTTTCTTTCCAATAAGACTGTAAAAAAAAGACTTGATGTTGAATGTTTGTAAATAATTTTTTGTCTGCGATTACTATATCATGTGAAATATCAGTCCTATTTGGATTTGGTTGTTACAAGCTTCCAAACCAAGTGCATTGCACAAAATACATCTGCGTGATTATATTAAATTTCTTTTAAACAACATAATTACGAGAGATTATTTTCATGGGTAAATTTATAACACGTCAATTGGAAATATGTCGACAATATGAAGCTTAGCCACGGAAATATGAAACCCGGCCGGAGAGGAGACCGCGGGTATGGTGGTCGTCGGTAATTCGTCACAAACTTGCAATGACATCCGTCAGAATTTATATTATACACAACCATTTTTGCAAAGGACTGTCATCAACAGAATCTCGTTGGTGATGGAGTTCATAGAGGGATTTCCGACAAACATATTGTGGGTAAAAGTGCAATATTCTAGCAGTGTCATAGTCGTAATTTCTTATACTAAAAGGCAAAATTTTTGCATATCAATCATTTTCGATTGGCATAATTAAGTTCCTTCCTTTTCATCAAAGGAAGTTGGGAAGCCTTTACCTTGTTCTTCATTCATTATTTAATATACAAACAATCATTGTTAATACTACTTTTTTAAACGGCAATTATATGATCTTTATATCTTAATTGAGCTATTTTATCTGTTTTCTGGCAAGGACAACACCCCAACCCCCTAAGAAAAAACCCACAACCGAAAAAGCCTTCTAGCTTAGCCAACTTAGACTTAAACCCAAAACCAACCATTTGGAAAGACATGGGGCTACCCACTAGTCTAGAAGGATTTATGATGTTATAAACTACTATAAAATGATTATCTTTGCAACAAGAGCTTGCGAGAAATTTCCTACAACATTGTATTAGCCACTTGTTTCGACGATTCTTCAACAAAACTTGAAAATCAACGATATTCGTAATTTTTCACAAAGCTATTCGACAAAATGGCTACAAAACTTGACGTGTATATTTTTGTCGTAATCTGAATGATATGTGTCTCTTTCTATAATTTTTTTAGTTGAAAAACTAAACTGTGGAAGGTTTAAATAATTTTTGAATATACTAACTCAAACTTATTTTAATTAATAAAATTAGTTTAACAATGAATGATAATATGCACGTTCTAATTTAGAAAGTCAACACATGTTGTTCAGTTTGTCTTACTTTTTATATAAATTAAAATTTAACCAATATGCAAATTTAAATATATTGACTAAAGAAATTTCTACTATTAACAACCCAAATGACAACATTTGAAAAAGCTAAAAGTTTAAAGCTCATTTGGTAACGCAAATGTATGATCCATACACTATTTATACCTCATACTCGACGTTCTTCAATACACCATTTGTGAAGGTATATCCAGTTACTCTCTTATACTATTTTTAAGTTATATCATATGATTTGAACTAACTTATTCATAATACTACAGGAAAGAGTTCATGGCCCGAGCTTGTAGGCGCGAGCGGAGACGCATCGGCTGTTACGATTGAAAGAGAGAATCCACGGGTTGATGCTATTGTCATCATGGAGGGGACAATTGTGCCACTTGATTTTCGATGCGATCGTGTGTGGGTGTGGGTGAACGCTAATGGAGTGGGTAATAGAAGTCCTTCCATTGGATAAGCTTAGTGATGAGCTAAGGGCTGGTTGGTCGAGTCACCACATCAAAGTTTCATAAATAAATAATGATATATGTACTTCTTATAGATTTTACTTCCCTGTTTGCATGGTAAGAAATTTATGATGTTGTGTATGATATACGAAGGCATTAATAAATAAAACATGTAATTTCATTTCCATAAGTGGTGTATTTGTAAACTTTATATGTGTTAAAATGTATAGTTTGAGTTACCATATACTTGGAGTTACAGTGTACATTCATTTAGATCAGTTCAAATTAGGGTTGCAATTACATCGAGCAACTCACTATCGCTTTATTTCTTATCATTGCAAGACCAAGCTCACAAAATGGGTTGAAATGATATCTTCCCGTGTATATATATTGGTGTTAAAGACATTATCGTAACCGAGATGCACTTGAAATCATGTTATGTGTTGGATTTACTCAATTGATTTTCATTTGGTAATATGAATAATTACAAGTACCTTAATAACAATTTAAACAACTAATAGCTTAAGCCTAGATTAACTATTTTCGTAACATGTACCTTTTTCTAATTGTTTTTGTTTTATGCCTCTTATTATTACTGAACAAACTTAACTTCATACATTTAGCTTAAAATTAAAGCGATCAAATATAAAGATCAAAGAATGAAGAAATGAGATGCCACACGCTCAAAATCCACTCGCGGGGTTTTACCACGAGATGTGTAAACAAACCACGATACAAGTCATTAGTTACTTAAAAAGCGACTCTATATGTAACATTTAAAAATAACTCGGAGATTAAAACTTTATAGTATTATAGAAGCATTCATTAAATAAATCAAACTCAAAGTACTAACATGTTAAATGCACAAAATAAGCGCCCAAACCATTAATTGAAAGTACATAATAAAACCAAATGTAAAAATATGAATGCTCAAAAGCATTCTCGACTCGTGAGTACTCCTAGACGCATATGCTAATAACGACATGAGAAAATCATGCTAAAGTGTCAACACAACGGTTTGTGAGTTCAAAAGTTTGCATTTATCATAAATGATAACAGTTGTAAGACATAAGTAAATTCATTGAAATAGATAGCAAATCTAATTTCATAAGTAATAACCATTATGATTTTGTGATCAAAGCTGACTGTGTGTTTGTTTGCTTTCTGCCATGGCATGCCAAGTCATGAAAATGTTAGTTGTTTAGGATAATATTGCACCCGCTTTACCTCCAGTCGTACGAGTGGGGCTTGTTAGACCCAGTAGTATTACCTAAGATTTTTCGCTAGTTTACTTAATTAACAATACAAAAGTGTAAGGTCTTTCAATGCTATATCACACTATGTTATACTATACACAACTTATAACTGTAAAGCATTGTACCATATCACTAGATAATGTAACAAAGTTTTGGTAACAGATAATTACTTGCAGTATGTCACATTATCCCTATGTTGAAGATTTTTCATTCTAAAAATTATGTTACGTGATTGTGTTACATCACTGGCCTACTGCATTGGCATTAAGAAATCGTAAATGTCACAGCATCCACATGTTGAAAGAAATTTCGCCCTGAAATTTAATCAATACCTTCGTCGGCTGTCGTTATCATTTCAGACAAATGAGGATACTTAAAATTCATCTGATCCTCACGTTCCCACGTGAATTCTGGTCTACATCTTGAGTTCCAACGAACCTTATCTATGGGTATCTTGCTTTGCTTAAAATTTTGACCTCACAATCCATAACTTAACCAGTTCTTCAACAAATCGCAGTTGTTCATCTACTTGTACTTCCTTGAGTGGTACAACCAAAGTCTTGTCTATATAAGCACTTTTTAAGTTCGAGATGTGAAAACTATCATGAACTCTACTCAACGAGTTAGGCATATTTAATTTTTATGCCACCGGACCGAATCTTTCTAGAATCTCAAATTGTTCAACATATATCGGATTAAGGTTACATCTTTTGCCAAATAGAATCACACCTTTCTTGTCGCACCCCGACCGACGGCGGAATCATCGAGGTGGATGAATGAGAAACGATTGTTCATAGCACATGGAACTAAATAGATTGAAATATTATAAATATCATTTTCATTGAACATTACAAGACAATTAAATCATTACAATACAAACAAGATATAAAAAACAACATAAGATTTTTAATTAAACTAAGTCCAAGTCCTATATGAGCACGAAGAGATTCTCAAGTATCAAACCCGAAACATGTTAAAAATAAAGAGGTCAACTTTGAAAGTTGGTGAGTTTCCATGGGTTAAACATATATATAATACATATATATATATATATATATACATATATATATATACATATATATATAACATATATATATATACATATATATATATATATATATATATATATATATATATATATATAAGATTTACAAGTAGCAACTCATGTTAATGGTTATGAATTATACAAGTTTATAGAATACATAGCTACAATCAAACCTTGACAGATTACAAGATTACAATATTACAAGATTAAATGATTATCTAAGTGTACTTGAATTAACCAAGTAGGATTGTCAGGCCTATAGATCTATGATGTTGCCAGGCTAGCAATAGTTACTGATTTTCAACGAATAATGTATCTCTATAACACTCATAATAATATCAATAACCATGACAAAAAGTAAAAATAAATTGCATATGCATTTACAAGTATCAAGATGTTTACAAGTGTAAGTTTATAAGGTTAACATGTTTCACCCCAAAAGGTGTGAAATAAAGTAAAAATAGGGCATGAAGAACTCATATGGAAAACTCACAAGTATAATGATGGTTGTAGAGAACTTAAGAAAGCTTGGATGTCAAGAGTCAAAGGTGATGACCTAAATGATTAAAAAACAATAACTTGAGGTCGGAATTCATTACAAGAAGTTAGGACGTTTAGAGAATGCTAAAAAGCGAAAGGTAGATTAAAAAAGAATTATTACATCAATTTTAGATTTTGGATAGAATGTTTGGTATGTGTTTGAATAGGTTTTAAATATAGCAAACGGTTTCATAAAATTATAAAAATTTATAGTTGACTAGTTCAAAGTCTCCCGGAAAACTTTCATTCAGAAATATTTTGATGAAAAGATCTTTAAGTAGGTCAAAACAGCAGCACAAGACAGAAGGTGCTAAAATACGCACTTATAAACTATCGTTAAAAAGGTAATTTCATGAAATTAATATTGGAGTCTGAGTTTACTCAAATTTAGTTTGTTATGATCAAGTTGTGGTCGGTTGAAGTCAGATTATATTCTGTCCAAATTATAGTAAGGCACTTATATGCACTTTTAAAATTGTTAAAGCATGAAACATGTTAGAACAAATTTATTATGTCGATATATGATATATTAGACTTCATTTGAATTATATAAAATTATTTCAAGACTTCGGAATAGGCATCACTTATGGAAATAATCTTGTGGAATAACCGAATGCGATGACATAACCGTCCATATGCAAACGAGATTCTTTGTTTATGTTAGCTTGATTTAGGAATGTTAGTGATTGTTATAAGGTTAGTGAATGTTAGAAAGTTAATGATCAAATGTAATGATTAAAATTAAAAAAGATTTAGTAAAAGAAAGAATAAAAGTAAAAACATAATGTTATGAGATTAATTGGATGTTAGGATGATTAAACAATATATAAATGAATAATATAAAAACAATATAAGATTACCTTAGTATTTGAAACTTCTTGAAATTACTTGTAAAAATATTCTTAAAATTGATCAAAACCAAAGAATGAAAGAAAGGTTTGTTAGTGAGGCTTTTAGAGAATGAGCAAATGAAAAGTGAGGCCTAAGCCTTGCTTTTATAGTTGAGGTTAGAAGGAGGTTATTAATGGTGTTAATGATGAGTTACAAGTCTTTTAAAAGGGGTTATGATTTTAACATAATTATAAGATTAAATAAAATAAATAGATAAAAGATATATTACAGTTTAAACTTTTAATTTACTTAATTTTAATTTAATCAACTTATTTTCTTATAAAATCTTTATAACTTTTATAAAACTTGTAACTTTATAATTTATTATTTATTTTCAATAATTAAAATTCATAATTACTAATAAAACTCTATAAGTTTATTAAAATTAATTTTATAACTTTATAAGTTTTAATAAGTCTTTTCCCTTCAGTTATTTATTGTAAAATGATTTATCAACTTTATAATTTTATAAAAAAGAATTCTTATAAAACAATGAATTATTATAAGTTGTTTAAATGATAAATATAACAAATCAATTCACAATATTGTTTAAACTATACGTCTAATCCATATAAGTCATTTATATAAATAAAATTAGGTAAATAAAGAAATTCATATCGTATGAAAGTTCAATTTTAATTCGGGTTCAGGTTAATAACTTGAAAATGGCGGATGTTACAGTCTCTCCTATTTTAAGAAATTTCGTCCTGAAATTTAATCACAAGTAGACTAATTTCAAGGATATGAGGAGACTTGAATTTCATTTCACGTTTGCAAGTGAACTCTTGGAAACGTTTAAACTCAAGAAGTTTAATTATCATGTTTTGATATGCTTAAGTTTGTTAAGTTTCATAATTCATGATTTTATGTGTTTCTTGACAAAGTGTGTAAGGTCATTGATTTAGAATTTTTAGTTGATAATTTTTGTATTTTAGACGGTTTAAGATGATTAAGAAGGTTTTGTCATGAGGGAAGCACCAAGTGCGCGTTCTGGTTGCGTGAAGTCTAGTTCTTGGGTCATGTGGTGAACCCTAATGGGATCATGGTGGACCGGGCAAAGGTAGAGGCGGTTATGCAATGGAAGTCACCAAAGACGCTATCCGAGATTCATAGTTTCTTGGGTTTGGCGGGCTACTATAGAAGATTATCCAAGACTTTTCTAAGATCGCTTATCCATTAACCAAGTTGACTCGAAAAGATGTGAAGTTCGTATGGGGCCAAGCTCAAGAGAAGGCCTTTGAATAATTGAAGGCGAGGTTGATTCAAGCTCCTGTTTTGTCATTACCCAATAGAAGTGAAGATCTGGTGGTTTATTCTGATGCTTCCTATTCGGGGTTGGGTGCGTGTTAATGCAGAGAGGGAAGGTTATAGCCTATGCATCTCGACAGATGAAGGTTCATGAGGTCAATTATCCTACTCATGACTTGGAGCTAGCAGTCGTAGTCTTTGCATTAAAGATCTGGAGGCACTACCTTTACGGGACGAAGTGCACCATTTTCACTGACCATAAGAGCTTGAAGTACTTCTTTGAGCAGAAGGATCTGAACACGAGGCATAGATGGTGGTTGGAACTTATAAAGGATTATGATTGTGAGATCCACTACCATCTGGGCAAAGCCAATGTGGTGGCTGATGCCCTTAGCCGAAAGGAGAGACCCGAGCCGATACGGGTGAAAGCTTATCAGTTGGTCATGACTTCCGATGTGATAAAGCAAGTCAAAGAGTTTCAAGATGAGGCGTTGAAAGAAAATCATCTTAATTCTGAAAGAATGAGAGGCCTGGTCGCAGAGTTAGATGAAAACACACACGGTGTTAGAACCCGGTTCGGTCGTGTGTGGATTCCTCGTTTTGGGGATCTACGGTTCGGTCGGAACTGGAATGGGAAAAGATTTGGTTGGGGTGATGCCTCGACGGGTAACAAAAAGGCACAGGTGGAAGACCGTCATGGGGCCACCTCGAGTGCGAGGTCAAAGAGGTGTGGCAAGTGTGGAAGGGAGCATGCGGGAGAATGTAGGATGGGATTGAATGTGTGCTTCAAATGTGGGAAGACGGGGCACATCGCAAAGGATTGCCTTACGGGCAAATGTTTTAACTGTGGGGAAAGTGGTCATATGAGTAAAGATTGTAAGAAGCCAAGGGCTGAGGGTTCCAGGGCGAAGAAGACGGGAAGTGAAGGACCAAGGGCGAGCGCCAGGGCATTCACTATGACACAAGAGGAAGCTAGGATGGACCCTGGTGTTGTGTCCGGTACGTTTCAAGTAAACCAAACTTTAGCTTCCGTGTTATTTGATTCAGGTGCCAGTAAAAGTTTTATTTTTGCTACTTTCTACGCTAAGCTGCCTATTAGTAGTAGACGTGTTAATGCACCCTTTGATGTTGAAACTGTCATAGGTAAGTCTATCAGGATTTCTGAGATGATAGAGAACTGTGATAAGGAGCTAGAAGGTCATAAGTTTCTTGTTAGACCGTTTGTGATGACCTTAGGTGGTTTCGATTTGGTTCTTGGGATGGATTGGTTGGTGGACTTCGAGGCGAACATTGTGTGTCGCAAGAAGATGATTCGTTTGACAGCGCCTAACGGTAGTTCAGTTACGTTTTATGGTGATCGGGTTACTACGATTCCGAAAGTGATTTCGATGGCGGTGGCGGGGAAGTGTATGAGGCGTGGATGTAGTGCCTACTTGGCTTATATAAAGGATGTGGATACGCCAACACCACAACTGTCCGATGTACCGGTTATGTGTGACTTTCTAGACGTATTCCCAGAAGACTTATCAGGAGTGCCACCTGACCGTGAGATCGAGTTCCAGATTGACTTGATACCGGGTGCCCAACCTGTTGCCAAGGCATTGTATCGATTGGCTCCGACGGAGATGAAAGAGTTGATGGAGCAGCTGCAAGAGCTGCTTGATAAGGGGTTCATTAGACCGAGTATCTCTCCTTGGGGTGCTCCGGTCCTGTTTGTAAAGAAGAAGGATGGTAGTATGAGGATGTGCATTGACTACCGTGAGCTGAATAACTTGACAGTGAAGAACCGATACCCCTTACCGAGAATAGATGATTTGTTCGATTAGCTTCAAGGTGCCAGTTGGTTTTCAAGGATAGACCTTTGATCTGGTTACCATCAGTTGAAGGTGAAGGAGCAGGATGTCCCTAAAACAGCTTTTTGCACACGCTATGGTCACTACGAGTTTCTGGTCATGTCTTTTGGTTTGACCAATGCGCCAGCTGCTTTTATGGATCTGATGAACCATGTGTTTCGGCCAATGCTGGATAAATAAGTGATTATGTTTATTGATGTTATCCTGATTTATTCGAAGAGCGAGATAGAACATGCCGATCATATTCGGGAGGTTTTGGAGACGTTGAGAAAGGAGAAGTTGTATGCCAAATTCTCCAAGTGCGCGTTCTGGTTGTGTGAAGTCCAGTTCTTGGGTCATGTGGTGAACCCTGATGGGATCATGGTGGACCAGGCAAAGGTAGAGGCGGTTATGCAATGGAAGTCACCAAAGACGCCATCCGAGATTCGTAGTTTCTTGGGTTTGGCGGGCTACTATAGAAGATTTATCCAAGACTTTTCTAAGATCGCTTCTCCACTAACCAAGTTGACCTGAAAAGATGTGAAGTTCGTATGGGGCCAAGCTCAAGAGAAGGCGTTCGAAGAATTGAAGGCGAGGTTGACTTAAGCTCCTATTCTGTCATTACCCGATGGAAGTGAAGATCTGGTGGTTTGGTTGGGGTGCGTGTTAATGTAGAGAGGAAAGGTTATAGCCTATGCATCCGACAGTTGAAGGTTCATGAGGTCAATTATCCTACTCATGACTTGGAGCTAGCAGTCGTGGTCTTTGAGTTAAAGATCTGGAGGCACTACCTTTACGGGATGAAGTGCACCATTTTCACTGACCACAAGAGCATGAAGTACTTTTTCGAGCAGAAGGATCTGAACATGAGGCAGAGACGGTGGTTGGAACTTATAAAGGATTATGATTGTGAAATCCACTACCATCCGGGCAAAGCCAATGTGGTGGCTGATGCCCTTAGCCGAAAGGAGAGGCCCGAGCCGATACGGGTGAAAGGTTATCAGTTGGTCATGACCTCCATGTGATGAAGCAAGTCAAAGAGTTTCAAGATGAGGCGTTGAAAGAAGATCATCTTAACTCTGAAAGAATGAGAGGTCTGGTCATAGAGTTCACACGGTGTTAGAACCCGGTTCGGGCGTGTGTGGATTCCTCGTTTTGGGGATCTACGGGTGAAGATTATGAATGAAGCTCTCAAGACTCGATACTCTATTGCCACGAAAATGTACCAAGACATGAAGAAGAATTATTGGTGGCCGGGTATGAAGCGCGACGTGGTGGAGTATGTGAGTAAGTGCCTTACTTGTCTACAGGTGAAGGCAGAGCATCAAACGCCATATAGGAAGATCCAACCTTTGGACATACCAGAATGGAAGTGGGAGCACATCACCATGGATTTCATTATGAAGTTTTCGAGTACTCCGAAAGGGTACGATGCCATTTGGGTGATCATGGACCGCTTGACAAAGAGTGCTCACTTCCTACCGATCCGCGATACATATTCATCTGAGAGGTTGGCTGATCTGTTCATCAAGGAAATTGTAACTCGTCATGGGGTTTCGGTGTCTATTGTGTCTGATTGTGACACCCGGTTTACATCCAAATTCTGGAAGATATTCCACGATGCCATGGGGAAGAGGTTACATATTAGCATGGCTTATCATCCCAAGACTGATGGTCACTCAGAAAGGACCATTCAGACACTGGAAGACATGCTGCGGGCATGTGTGATTGATTTTGGGGGAAGTTGGGATGACCACCTACCGTTAGCCGAATCTCATACAACAACAGCTATCATGCCAGCATTGGTATGCCACCATATGAGATGCTATACGGTAGGAGATGCAGAACACCCGTTGTTGGGGTGATATTGGTCAGAAGGAGTTGGGAAGCGTCGAGGTAATCGAGGCTACGACTGAGAAGCTCAAAAAGATCAAAGCCTTCATGAAGGCAGCCAAGATAGACAGAAGTCGTATGCTGATAAACGACGTAGGCCGATTGAGTTCCAGGTGGGTGACCGGGTTATGTTGAAGGTCTCAACTTGGAAGGGTATCATTCGTTTCTGAAAGCGGGGCAAGTTGAGCCCAAGGTATATAGGCCCTTTTCCGAATCATCGCTCGAGTAGGAGAGGTGGCCTATAGATTGGAGTTACCGGATGAGTTAAGTGGAATTCACCCGACATTCCATGTATCTCATTTGAGAAAGTGCATAGCTGATGAAGACATGATTGTTCCACTGGAGGATATCGAAGTAGACGAATGGCTCAATTATGTGGAGCAACCAGTGGCAATCATCGATCGAAAAGAGAAAAGGTTGAGAAATAAAGTGGTTCCCCTAGTGCATGTACAGTGGAAGCACAGGAAGGGATCCGAGTCAACGTGGGAGACTGAGGAAGAAATGAGACAACATTATCCACGTTTGTTCAAGGAATAACGGGTTTCAGGGACGAAACCTATTTAAGGGGGGTGGACTTGTAACACCCGGTTATTTATCTCTTTTGAAGCCGACGAAAGGAGAAAAAGAAATAAGGTCCTAAGTCGAGGGACCAAACTCGCCAACGAAAGAAAGTTAGGTGAGTGGGAGTATATAAAGGGAGAGGGCAGCCCTTACCCTCTCCCTACACTCACATTTTAGCGAAAAGAAAGAGAAGAAGAGAGAAAGGAAGAAAAGTTGGTTCGGGTTGGTTCGAGTGAGCCAAAATCGTTGAGAAGCGAGTCAAATCGAAGCTCTTCTCATCGTGGTCGTTTGTGTGAGTTCTAGGACCCCTCCTTTAAACGTTTTTGAATGATTTGGGGCTGGAAAACATCTGAAAATTGGTTTTGAGTGTGGTGCATGTTTGACCCGTTTGTGTATGTGTGTGTGTATGATGCGTTTAGGTCTTGATTGTGAGCTTGTGTGTGCTTGAATGGTGTCGTGGTATGCATCCCTAAGGTTTAGGATGGTCGATTTGGGCTTAAATTGGGTTTAGATGAGTTTGGAGGTGAAAAAGGGCAGTTCGCATTCGGCTGGAACTGCATTCTGCATCAGCTAGGGCTAGACGGCCGACTGGAGAACGAATGGAGGCCATACGGCCGAATAGGGTGCGATTGGGGTCCATTCGCACGATTGAGGTCCATTCGCACGATTGAAGGCCCAATCGCATGGAGGTCTTGCGATTGAAGGTCCAGTCGCATATGTGCTCATCCGCATTAGTCCCATTCGCATGAGGTCCATCCGCATTAGTCCATTCGCACGATTGGGTGTTCATTCGCATTAATGTTCATCCGCATTGGTTCAATCGCATGATGTTCAGTCGCATGGAGGCCATGCAACTGAAGGGTGTCCATACGCTCGAATAGGGTTGTTGCACCCAAGGAAAAGTGTAGTTTAACTTCTGACCTTCGGGGAAAAGTGCATATGTAAGTTTTGACGTAAGGGTTCCCATAAGTTCATGTAAGGTGACGATAGAGGCCTTAGAGAGCATGTAGGGTATGATGTTGATGATGTTGCATGATTATGCATGTTGTGTATGTATGATATTGCCCTGTATGATGTGATGACTGTGCATGTTGATGTTCCTTATTATGGCGTATGTTTATCTTTCCTGTGGCTTTACGTGTTGTGCTAATGAACGAAATGAAGTATTACGTAACGTAAAGTGGAAGATAATGAAAAGCGGAACATGTTGAATGCATGCATTAATGAATGATGAAAGTAATGAAAGTCTTGCAAGTATTGGATATCAGGACACACCATTAATGGTGTTAGCCTAACGGTGTGCGGGTTCGCTACCCCGGAGGATGCACATCGGGGTCCTTCTCTGTGATCGCCATTTATATAGACCTCTACCGCTTACCTCTAGTACTGTGGCACCATGTTTAGCTGTCTATTTATAGACTTCGGCCCAGTAGCTAAATAGTTCGGGGTGTAGCATATGGTTTTGGTACGGAAGATATCCGATACGCAAGAAAAGATTTAAAGATGAAAACGACGAGAAGATAATAATTATTTATCTATGTGTACGTATGATGTGTGATCATGCAGAAGTAATGAACGGTTTTAACGAAATAAAAGTATGTTTTATTTTATAAAACTAGAACTCCTCAGCAACGCTGACTTTGATGTTTTCCAGTTGACAGTAATGATTGTTTAGGATGGCACAAGGTGGCTACTCAGCTCTTTTTGGATGGCATCCATTTATATAACGCTTTTGTGATGTAATGCAACATGAATTTTGTAACTGATCAACGATATATTATTTGGCAAAAGTTTTGATAATGAAATGTGATGTCTTTTTGAATGTTTCCGCTGCAACATTTTGTAAGATGATGTAACTATATGTTTTTATGTGCGATGAGGACCAACTATAAGCGTCCCGGAAACGGGGCCTACAAACATATAATCACTAATCAATATAAACATATAAGCATATAAGATCCTCTAAGCATATAAAATACATGAGAGGACTCATGTTGTAAGGGTACTTAGTTATAGTCTAGGCATTCCATTCTAATAACCTAATTCATATAACCTGACTGATACCAATCTGTCACACCCCCCGACGGCGGAATCATCGAGGCGGACGAATATGAAACAATTGTTCATAGCACATGGAACTAAATAAGTTGATGTTGATACATGTATGTCCCTAGATCATGATATGAATGTAATAGATTTTGTTTGTCTAATTCTGATATAATGTTTGGAATGATTAATGAAACGATATTAATTGTTTGTTATTTATAATGTTTAATATTTCATTAATGAGTCGATGTTAAATTGGTTAATTAGGTTTTTGGTTGTTTGAATTGTTACACATAATGTTATATTAATTATTTCATTCAAATTTAACAAATTGAAGTTCTCATACGAATGGCCCATGCGAATGGACCATACGCATGAATAACTTCATACGAATGATTCAGTCACACGACTGAACTAGGAGACTGGATCAATCGTATGATTGTAACATAAGATTGGCTCAGTCGCACGACTGAACACTCAGTCGTGCGGATGAATCAACCGCATGGTTCAATCGCACGACTGAACCATACTAATGGTTCAGTCGCACGAATGAACAATACTAACCTATAAATACAACCCAATTCGTGGAAAAAAGAGAGCTTTCATTCTATTTCGATTCCAGACGTACCCTAGCCGTCCAGAAGCCTCCAAGTTGATACTCCAAGTTCATAGAACGTTGTAGATCGATTCCTAATCGATTCTTAACTTTTGTAACTTTATTGATTCTACGTGCGTTCTCACTGATTGAATCGCCAATCAAATAGGATTCCGCACTATTTGGTTTGGTTTACACGTTAATCATTCGGTATTTCGTTCAAATACCAGGTCCTAACAAGTGGTATCAGAGCTCTGGCTCTTGATTACGTGTGATTCAATCAAGATTGATAAAAAGTTTGTGTTTTTGCACTAAAAAACGCAATCTTTTGTGTCAAAAGTTGTCTTGGACGTTTCCTTGCTCATCAAGTTTCGGTTTCTCTACGGCCTTAGGAGATTAGGGTTTGCGAAATTTCGAATTTTTTACGGCTAAAACACGTTCAACCTAGAAATTTTCGCAAAACAGCAGCTTCAGTCGCACAAGTGAGCCATTCGCACGACTGGACTTCATTCGCATACACCTAGACGCATGATTGGACTGAGTCGCATCTCCATTCGTACGACTGAACCATCCGTTCGCAGTGTTCATACGCATCAGTTTCATTCGCACAACGGAACCAATCGCTTAGTTCAGCCGCACGATTGAACCAATCGCATAGTTCATTCGCACAGATAGCCCATTCGCATCACCCAGTCGCACCAGTTTGACAGTTTGTTTAGTACTTTAAAAGTTAATCGTGATGGAAGAGCAGATGTCAGCGTTTATTGCCGGCAAGGACTCAAGGATCCAGAACCTACTGTTGCTTGAGAGTGAGGTGGGGAATCATAATAAGCCACAAAAACTCTTAACGTTAGATGAGTTTCCCCACTGGAAACAATGTTTTGAGATCTACCTCAATGGAGTGGATCCAAATTTGTGGGAAGCTATCGAGACTGGGTATAGTATACCGGTGGGAGCAGATGGGGTAAAGCTTACTTTGGGAGGGATGACTGATGCTCAGAAAGTTAAGAATAACACGGAGAAGAGAGTTTATGCATTGATTACACAGTCTATTCTTAAAGATATTTTCCACCAGTACTCGGAGAATAAGCAGACCAAGAAATTGTGGGATGAGCTGGAAAAGAGATACGACGGGAATGCTTCGTTGAAGGCAATTAAGCTAAGGAACTGAAGAAGAATTTGACAACTTCTCATCGATGGGAAACGAGAGTTTGGACGATGTTATTGATAGATTCTACCATCTGATGAGTGAAATGCATACAAATGGTGTTGTTACTACCATGGAAGAAAAGGTGTCAAATTTCGCAGACGGATTGCCGGAAAAGTATGCTTCATTTGTGTCAAATCTAAGACAGAATGAGATGCTGGCAAAGTTGGATATCAATGATTTCATTCTAAAGCTGCGAGAAGAATCACTTAGGATGAAGTACAGAGCTCAGAAGTCTTCGTACACTCAGAATCCTGCTTTGTACAATGCCACGCCTCAAGCTAAGATGTATGGAGCACCTCTTCAGACTGCATTTGTGTCTAGCTCATCGGGTCCTTCACAAGCTTCTCCTTCAGGTTCAGAAACGTCAGGGTCTTCTTGTACCCATTACATTGGAACTGAAGCGAATGCTACTAGACTGAAGACCGAGAACCTCGGTAATGTGACTATGGAATTAGCTCGAGAGCACATGGATCTTTTGGCAGCAGTGGTTCATTCTTATGATGGACTTGTTGCTGGGAAGATGGAAACTGCCATCTGGCAGATGAGGACTACGAGCAGGTGGATGAAATGGAGTTGAGGAATGGACATATGTGGGCCTTAGCTAGTGCTGTCCGGAGGGCAAGAAGTTTGTGAAAAAGACCGGACAGAACTTGGTTGCTACTAAGGATACCACATTGGCTTTGACAAGAGTAAAGTGACCTGCTTTAACTGTGGAGAAAAAAGGCACTTCAAGAGAGAATGTGTGAAGCCAAAGAAGACTGGGAACGGGAACCCATTCTCGTCCCTCACTCGTCAAGACAAGCAAGCTAGCAGTTCTACTTCATCAAGCAAGGATCCAAAAGCCTTGACTGCTCATGATGATGAAGGACAGACTGGAGCTTTCGGTTTGTCTTCCAGGGGAATCTAATATTGCTAATGTAGAGATTTAGATGATGATTCCGCGAGTGAGCGAGATATTGCAGTTGAGATAGCGATGTCAAATATTGAAGAGACAACTGCAACTGAGGTCAACTACAAGCCTGAAGAAGATTTTTCAACAGCAAAGACAGAATCACCAGAACCAGAGACATTGATGCTGCGTTGATGGCTAACTCTTCTGAACCTCCTCAGGTAAGTACCGCTGACCAACTGTTTAAAAACATGCTTGTTCTGATTGTGATACTTTTAGAGATAGCATAGATGAAAAATTTGCTAGGTTATTAGATCATAATGATAACTTAGTAAAGGATTTGCAACTATGCACTGAGGCTAATAGAGTTTTAAAACAAAATGAGCATAGTTACAAAGAAAAGATAGACCTTTTGACCAAACAGCTTAGGGAAACAGAAGTAGTTGCATTTAACCAAGCTAATGACATTAGGTACTATCTTAACTCCCTAGAAGACACTAAGAAGCAAAAGGCAGTCTTAGAAGTAGAAGTAAACTCATTAAAGCAAAACTGCACAGTTGGACAAGTTCATCTCATATTGTCCAACACTTAGTGAGAGAGCGTAACAACGGGAGGGTTTGGGTTATAAATGGTTCCACCACCACCTGAGACCTTGATGAACACTAAGAGGAACCAATAAATAACAACCCCATCAAGGATCATGTGGTGTCTACTCCTCTTGTTAGTGATCCAGATTCCGCATGTTCATCAATTGAATCTGGAACAAAACAAAAGGAGGCCACTTCAAAGGCAAAGGGTAAAATGCCTTGTGTTAATCTGGAAAAAGAATTTGAAAAGGTTAATATAAAGTCCGGGTCAAAAAAAGTCAAATCTGAATCTAAAAGGACTGCTAATGTTAATTTTTCACAAGCTTCATGTCAAAAACCAGTTAACCTAAAGGAAAAAGATGTTAAAAATGTTAAAACAATTGATTGTGTTAAACAGAAGAAAACATCAAAAGAAACAGAGTCAAAACCCAAACTAAGTGATGTTACTAGGGTGTCACACACATCTTCACAAAGAAAGTTTAATGATAAAGTTGATAGCAGGTCGTGCTACAACTGTGGAGAGTGTGGACACATTGCTTCCTTTTGTCCTTACTATCAGACACCTAGGAAGAAGATTGAACTTCAGGATTCAAAACCTAGGTACTTTGAGAGGAGTTCTTTAACTCCACCTAGAAGAACTAGTGAACCTAACTTTCAACCCATTAGCCAGTCGACTATTTATCACAAACAGGCATTGCACAAATCTGGCGTATGGAAAGAGAAGTCATCCTCTGTGTCTGATAATGATGACAAGAAGGAACCTGAGCTACCCTCACCCTCTAAGGGTCAATGGGTTGAATTCATGATGTTGATGCCTCTGGAAACCCAAGCCAGTAAAGGCTTGGGTTCCTAACCTAAACTAATGTTACATTGAATGTGCAGTGTGTTCGCTACAGTGCTGAAACCAACACGTGGATTGTAGACAGTGGAGCATCCAGGCACATGACAGGAAACAGGGCTCTTTTATCAACATCAAGCAAATAAAAGGAGGGCATGTTTCGTTTGCTGGAAACAAGGAAGGTTATATCACAACTGGGAGAAGTTGGAAATCAGAAAGTTAAGTTTGATAAGGTGAACTACGTTTAACAACTTCAAAACAACTTACTTTCTGTTTCCCAAATCTGTGATAAAGGTTTTAAAGTTATATTAGACAACAAGAAGTGTTACGTCCTAAAGAAAGACTACGTGATTTCGGAGGACCAAGTTCTGATGATAGCTTCAAGATATAAAGACCTTTATGTTTTGGATCTCTCAACAGCTTCTACAATGGATCATGAAGTTTAGTGCTTTCTATCAAAAGCCATTGAGAAGGACTCCATCTTCTGGCATAGGAGAATGGGATACATCAATCAATGGAAGATGAATCACTTGATCCAGAAGGATCTGTGAGAGGAGTTAATGTCAAAAATTTCCAACTTCCTGATTTTTGTGTAGCTTGCAAGAAAGGCAAACAGACAAAGAAGTCTCATAAGGAAAAGAAAGTTCATTCAATAGAACTTCCTCTTGAACTTCTTCACATGGATCTGTTTGGTCCAGTCAGTACAAAGAGCATTGCAGCGACTTGTACTGTTTTGTGGTTACTGATGACTACACAAGATTCTCTTGGGTAATGTTTCTGAAGTCCAAATCAGAAACATTTGAGTCATTCAAGGTTAGTAACCACACTGGAATCTCTTACAAGTTGAAGGTGAGACAAGTACGCTCAGACAACGGGACTGAATTCAAGAATCAGTGGATGGAGGCTTACTGCAAGGAAAAGGGAATTGTGCATCAATTCACTTCTGCCTACACGCCTCAGATGAATGGTGTTGCTGAGAGAAAGAACAAAGCTTGATAGAGACAGCACGGACAATGCTGGCAGACTCGAAACTGCCTATCCAATTCTGGAATGAGGCAGTGGCTAATGCGTGTTATACACTGAATCGAGTTCTGATAGTCAAGCGCCACGGAAAGACATGTTACGAGCTACTACAACGACGCAAACCGAATCTGGAGTATCTCGAACCATTTGGTGCGCCGTGTACACTTCTGAAGAAGACTCAAGAAGGTAAATTCAGCGAGAAGGCTGATGAAGGAATCTTCTTAGGATACAACATATCGAACAAGAGAGTTTACAACAACTCAACGGGTCTAGTAGAAGTGTGGTGTAATGTTGATGTTCAGAGATATACCACACCACCTACTGGCAAAGGACCCGCCTACTTTTTCGACTATGATGGATTCTTTAAGTCCTTCAACATCCCTATCTCTTCTTCTGATGATGAGTTAGCTACGTGAATGATGATGATATCTTGAATACACCATCTCTTGATTCAACATCATCGAGTTCACAGGGAGAATCATCTACTCAATCAGGGGAGTAGTCGACGACAGTGACTCCTCCTCTGAAGATGAAGCTGAAGAAGATGACCAGAACAGTCAGGAGGAACAGGTTCCAGTTCCTGAAAGTCCACAAGCATCTAATGGTGATGCACCTTCGACTTCGGAACCTCAAACTCCTTCTACCTCAGATGCAGAACCAAATGTTCATAATCTTGGCTCTGAGGTAGCTGTTCCTACTACTCCAGGATCACGTCTAAACGTCTATCATCCCTTAGACAATGTCATTGGGGATGTCAGATCAGGAGTACAAACCCGAAATCAGCTGTACTCAGCTGATTATGCCTCTGTTATGGAAAAGGGATACATTCATGATGGTGCTTATCAGTGTTTTGTCTCGTATTTGAGCCAAAATACATCAGTGATGCACTAAACGATGAGGCATGGGTGAGTGCCATGCAAGAAGAACTTCTTCAGTTTAAGAAGTTAGGAGTATGGACTCTGGTAGATAGACCTAAAGGTGCTAAGGTCATTGGCACCAAATGGGTCTTGAAATGCAAGAAGGATGCCCAAGGGGTCATTATCAGGAACAAGGCTCGACTGGTTGTTCAGGGATTTCGCCAAGTCGAGGGGATTGATTACAATGAAGTGTTTGCACCCATGGCACGAATGGAAGCCATCTGTATCTTCCTTGCCTATGCATCGTATATGAAGATTAAATCTATCAATTAGATGTGAAGAGTGCATTCCTTCATGGGGAATTCGAGAGACAGTGTATGTCAGTCAACCGAGGGATTTGAAGATCCTTATCATCGGGACAGAGTTTACAAACTCGACAAGGCCTTATACGGGCTTCATCAAGCTCCAAGGGCCTGGTATGAGAAACTCTCACTCATCTTGTGAAACACGCTTTCGCAGGGGAGTCATTGACTGCACACTGTTCATCAAAGAAAAAGATGGAGACCTACTGCTAGTACAAATCTATGTCGATGACATAATCTTCGGTTCAAAGAACGAAGAATTATGCAAAGAGTTTGAAGCAGTTATGAAGAAAGAGTTTGAGATGAGTGCTATGGGGGAGATGAAATTCTTTCTCGGTTTACAGGTGGATCAGACACCAAATGGATCTTTCTACATCAGACCAAGTGTGTGACATTCTCAGTCGGTTTGACATGGAGAATGCTTTTGCTGCTGGGACTCCACTTGCTACAAATCATGATATAGCACCTGACGAAAATGGAGATCTGGTAGATGCCACAATGTACCGAGGAATGATTAGATCCCTCATGTATCTCACTACCTCAAGACCTGATATCATGTATGCTACATGTTTATGTTCTAGACATCAGGCTAAGCCTAAGGTTAACCATCTGATTAGGGTCAAAAGGATATTTCGTTATCTGAAGGGTACACCCACACTTGGTTTGTGGTATCCTCACGGATTACGGGGGCTGCAAGATGAACTACAAGTCTACATCAGCATGGTGTCAATTCTTTGGGAGGAGATTAGTTACCTGGAAGTGTAAGAAGCAGACCTCGGTTGCATTGTCAACCTATGAAGCCGAATACATTGCTGCTGCAAGTTGTTGTTCACAAATCATCTGGATTCAACAGCAAATGCGGGATTACGGTTTAATGTTTTCTTCTACTCCTATCTTTGTTGATAACTCTGCTGCAATTGCAGTAACTAAAAATCCGGTACAACATCCAAAGACCAACACATCGGTATTAAATACCATTTCATAAGAGACTGTTTTGAAAAGAACTTAATCGATGTGGTAAAAATTAATACCGACTTTCAACGCGCTGACCTCTATACAAAAGCCTTTGATAAACCACGTTTTCTATATCTGTTAGAGGTCAACGGCGTTAAAAAAAAAGTGATGTTATTCCTGATGATGATCATGTGTAGTCCGATGCATTGTAGTTATATATTTTTTCATTTTTTATTTTTTATTTTCCTTATTTATTTTATTCTGTTTAAATTAATTCATGTTATTTAGCTGTTTGTTAAAATCCTAAAATAATTAAATCCAGTATGATTTTAGTATTTTAGGGGGAGAGTAGGTCAGCTAGTAATATTAAAAAAAAAGACGAGGGAGAAGGAGTGGATAGCTGATATAAGGTAAATCCTATCTGTGATACCGATTCAAACCTTTCGGAAAATGATAGTACACAGGAACAAATCAAAAGGGACTTTAGAAAATTTAATTTAGAAAAGATGCAAAATTCAAAGTATAAGTCTGTGTAGTCTAAGCAATATAAAAAGGAAGATGATAGAAAAACTGGTAACTACCAAGGTAACACAAAGAAAGTATACCTAGAGGTTGCTAGACCACAAATGATATGTCGGTAGATTCAACACAATAGATGATTAGACTGACTGGTGATCTCAAGATCAAACTAAGTTGTTCAACTGACTGTGGGCTGCCATCTTATCACTGGTTAACACAATCAACAATATTCCAATAAGGGGTAATGAGCTTGTAAACACCAAAATGTGTGCGGATGACCATAAATAGAGCAAAGCACGAAAAAATTGAAAGACAAATGCTATCAAGCTAATGACTTATGTTGTTGGTGCATTCTGTGCAAAAGAAAATTTAGCTGCTCTAACAAGAAGATAGGTTGTGTGCCTCTCTGCTGTGCGATGGCACTGACCTGAGGATAAGCATAACCTAGATATTTTAGAACTCATTGTTGTTTGCCGCCTCTCTGCTGTGCGATGGCACTGACCTGAGGATTGGCTTCTCTTTGAAAGCTCTAAGAATATCTCTTCTAGTAAAAATACCCGTAGACCGCTCAAAAGCTCCTGAGGAATGTTGATCACCATATAAGTGTGGGATCCAAAATGTTAGTTGAAATAGTTAAACCTAAAACTATCACCAGTTTGTGTCTAAAGTCTGTGTATAGATTTAAGAGGACAACTATACTAACAATCATTGTTGCTGCAATTCTTGAAAGTTCAAATCAATGTGGGAATCTGATAGTATTAGTGTGATTTCCTAAATTTGCTAACGACTCTGGATGAAAACCAAGAATTGAGCATCACAAGGTTTTTGATAACAAGTCCCAAATGATTTGACTTGCCTGTATGATTCCAAAATTGAATTGGTCCAGGTGTGGTCAAACTAAATTGAAGCTGCCTATTCTGGAACCAAATCCAGTAGATGTCTATCTTAGGATTTATCTCTCACAAAAAGTCAAAAACAAGTTTTATTTTTGTATTTAGTTTAAGTTTCTAGTTAGATAGTCATTTTAGTCTGTTTGTTCATCGGACTATATCATGAAATTCAGTAACGGATTAATTCACCAAAAAGGGTCATGTCTGAGATGACCACATGTGTTTTCAAATGTTAAATGATCACGTCTGAGGTGATCAAAAGTTTTTCAAGTTAAAAGGATCATGTCTGAGATGATCAAATGCGTATAATGTTGATTCTATAGTTTGAAAAGGTTTAAATGTAAAATGGTAAGAAATGCAGAAAATTTCATAAGTATGACCCATTCGCACGAATGGACCATTAGTATGGACTTATCATACGAATGGGAGCCATTCGTACGAAGGGACCATGAGTATGGACCATTCAACCGAATGGCCCATACGAATGACCCAGTCGTATGTTTTAGAGTGAACGAATGAGTGAGTCGCTTGACTGAATTCCAGTCGGACGACTGAATGGGGGCGACTGAACCAATCGCACGACTGAGGCCCATTCACCCGAATGAAATGTGCGCATGAGCCCAGTCATACGATTGAATTTAGGGTTAGTATAAATAGAGGGAGAGTCGGTCGCAGAGACTCACCACTCTCAAATTTACCCTAAATCGCACGACTAACGTTACTCTGCCCAAATTTCGTTTGAACACGATAAACCCTCGATTCTCACATACTGACCATTTGCATTGACTTACAGGTAATTTGCGGTGCAGAAACATTACCAAATCATTCAATTTGACACTAAATCTGGACAATCGGACTCGTTAGAAAAACCGTGACTTATATGGTAAAATAACCTAACTAAACGACGTAAACAAATGAAATTAAAGGTTTTAGGTGTTAAACAATGGATTGCGAGTCTAATGAACCAGAACACGAAGTCTAAAACTCAAAATTGGTGAAAAATTGAATTTGAATTGAACAGACAGAACGACGTGCGAATGGACAGGTTGATGAACTTCAGTCGCACGACTGAAGGGTGCGAATAGCTTAACCGCACGACTGAACCATGTGTATGAGTTCAGTCTCACGACTGGTGTAACTGCATGAGGTTACAAACGCATGAGTCCAGTCGCGCACTCAATAGTACGTATGGGGTCATTCGCACGACTGAATCCTAGTCGCACTGCTCATTCGCACGACTCGATCTCAGTCGCACAGCCTCATTTGCATGACAGAAAAGAATTTTTTTCAAGTCCAAGTGTTTCATGACATTTTTAGCCAATGGGTACTAATGTTTACTTTCCTTGTGTAACAGATGGCAAGTCGATGGACCATGAGTACGAAGCACAATATTTGTGCTCATCTGGATCTGACATGTAGAAATGCTTCAGACTTCTCTGGCATTATCACCTTCCTAAGGAGATCGAGGATTGCACACGCTATATCTGCTCCATGTACACCTTATCGTTCTATTCAGCAGGCCTTCTGGGCAGGTGCGGTAGTTGATCGATCCTCTGAGCCTCACTGTATCAGAAGTACTATCTTTGGAGAGGCTATAACTATCACAGAGGAGGATCTTAGGATCGTGTTACAGTTGGGGGATGATGCTGACTGTCCTACTAGACTACACCACCTTACTGTCAGAGGATGTTTTCTTCGAGCCAAATACTCTTAGGACATCAATGCTGGAGTGCTCAACAAGAGCAACCTCTGTCCCTAGTTCAAGTATCTTGCTCACGTATTGCTGAAGTGCATAGCATCCAGGAAGGGAGGCTTTGAAGTTGTCTGACCAGATCCAGAACGCCTATGTTGCGTTGGTGCTGAACCATCCGTTCAGCTTCTCCAGGATGATCTTCACCTACTTGGTAGAGAACATTGAGGGGAAAGGGAAGGAGGGCTTCTGCATGTACCCCCGATTCATGCAGATGATTATAGACCAGAAGCTCACCTCCCTGCCAAAGGAGAAGGATGATGTTGTAGTGCTTGAGGTGATAGATGATACCACCTTGGGCCGGATGAAGGTATACAGGGGGAAGCAGGTAAAACCTCCTATCAGGAGATTGTTTGGGCATCTGGCCCGTGAGGACTATGTGGTGCCAGCTAGGAGGAAGTGGCGCCACGACGACAGTGATTCTGATGTTGAGCAGATTGCTCTTCCCACCGATGATTCTGATGATGATGACAGTGGGGATGCTGGGGATGATATGCCTATTCCACCGAGGGGCACAACTTCAGATGTTATACCCCCATTATCTGCCCCAACAGGCGACATAGCTGAGTCTGCAGGTTTCCACCAGGACTTCATACCTGGTGAGGAGGAAGAAGAGTCAGATGAGGAGCCCTTGACGAGGACTGTGGGAAGCAAGGTTGTTCCCACAGAGTATAGAGTCCGGGCGGTTGGTGAACGCCCCAAGGATTCGGGAGAGACGACTGCAGATCCCAGCTATGCCCCTGAGTCAGCTAGCCGTGTTCTAGGGGGAGCATCCACCTTTACTGGATCGAGGAAGAAACGGATGGCTCAACCCCACGGCCAGAAGAAGAAGAAGAGAAGACTCACCTTCGTAACCACCACCACACCTCCCACCACTATACATATGCCAACCACCACCACACCTCCCACCACTGTACATATGCCAACCACCACCACACCTCCCACCACTGTACATATGCCAACCACCACCAGATCTTTGACTTCAACATCACCTCCGCTATCTCACAGACCCAACCCCATCTTCACCACAGCCACCACCACCACCACTAGCCACCAAGCAGGACCCTCATCCCATCCTGCACATATATATGGATCTCCTTTACCTCCAATTGGGGTAGAGGAACAACTTTCTGCATTGAACCGGATGGTGATGCGTCTGTTAGCTGCTGATGAGGAGAAGACTGCGCAGATCCGTCAGCTTGCAGATCTCACTGCTGCGCAGTCACACCAGATCTCGGAGCAGGCTCGGATGACGAGGAGCAGGCCCAGCAAATGGCTGCTCAGAGCCACGAGATCGCCCAAATCCAAGAGCATAGAGTCACATCTGCTAAGAAGATTGAGGATTTGGAGAATTCTAAGAAAACCATCATGCTCAAGCTTAAGGGATCTAAAGATGAGCCTCTGAAGATTAAAAAGGGAGATGGTAATGATGGTGATGATGATGATAAGGATGATGATGAAGATGATGATGATAAGGCTGATGAAGATGAGGGGACTGAGGACGAGAGGACAGAGGAGAGGAATGAGGATGATGATGAAGAAGGAGGGGATGCAGCTGCATCTGCCTCTACTCAAGGTCAGGATAGGAGATCCAAGAAGAAACAAGACAACAAGCTTCCTCCTCTGCTCCACCAAGCGATGATCCAGTGATTCAAGAGAAAAGTAATGATTAGATGTCTATATTTGATTACTTTTGTATTTGAATCATGTATTTAAACTTATGTATTCGATGTTTATATTAAATATTAATGCATTTCTGTTTTGATTATTAACTACTGGTTGATGTGTTACATGTTTAAATCAAACAGATCCAAACTATCAGAGGGATGAGTTCGATGTTGCTCCCCTTCAGCAGATCAAGACTCAGCTAACTATGATACTTGATCTGCAAGGGATCGTCAGAAGGTCGGTGAGTTATACCCCTGAAGAAGGAGAAATAATTCGCGATCTATCAAATGAGCAACTAGCTGAGATATTCAAGCTAAATCCCGATGAGATTGTGAAGGATGCTCCAACGTGCGACTCGACAAGTGATGAAGAGCTCAACGACGTTGATGAAATAGAGATAGAAGATGTCACTGCAGAGCACTACCCTCAGTATGCTAACAATGAGGGAAATGTGGTCCCCAATCTGGGCGAATCCCTTGTCAGTGATACATTGAGGTGTTAGACAAAATGGAGCAGGAGTCAGAGAAGACAGAGGGAACGGCCCAAGCCTCAAATGATGATGTTGATATCCGAAAGGCTGAGTGGGCTGCCTGTTTTGAAGAAGTTAGAGCCCAATGCGCTGCACCTAACCAGGACGCCTACACCAAATTCTACAGAGTCAAGAAACATCATAAGGTGTCGGGCAGGATTATAGCATGGGCATATTTTGAGGACCTTAACGTCTATGCAGTTAAGAGAGAGAAGGGCATAGAGTACTTTAGATTTCCACATGATCTAAAGACTCTACCAGGTTTTGAGCTCAACCAGCTGGCCAAACTGAAGCTGTTGTATGCTGACCCGAGAAAGATGTCAGGCTGGTTGAGGCTGCCCTAAGGAAGGAGTACCACACCAGGTGGGTTAACTTCAGACCCCAACAGCCTACAAGGTACATCAGAAGGTCTGAAGTTAATGCCATTACTGGAAAGCCAAAGATAGTGTTGAAGTGGAGTCCTCCTTGCACGATGTCAAGAATCCCACTCAGGGAAATGCCACAGGACTTCACTCCACACTTGAAGTGGTGGTACTACGATTGGAGGACAGGAGAAGCGGTCATAGTCCTAAACAAAGAGGGCCAAATAGATACTATCAGGGTATTTGACCCAATGTGGCTTACCAACTTGTCAGCTAATGATGTTTACACTCTATACAAGTGGCCACTGTTCTATGATACGCATGATATAGTACAAGCCCTCCAGTTCCAGTATGTCATAAGACTCTGTTTTGCATTTGAGATTCATGCAAGAGTCACAAAAGAGGATAAGTACAAGAAGTATGAGGAGGTAATGAAGAAAACAAGACATTAGAGAGATCTAGGTCCAAGGGGGAGTTTGTTAATACATGTATGTCCCTAGATCATGATATGAATGTAATAGATCTTGTTTGTCTGATTCTGATATAATGTTTGGAATGATTAATGAAACGATATTAATTGTTTGTTATTTATAATGTTAATATTTCATTAATGAGTCGATGTTAAATTGGTTAATTAGGTTTGTGGTTGTTTGAATTGTTACACATAATGTTATATTAATTATTTCATTCAAATTTAACAAATTGAAGTTCTCATACGAATGGCCCATGCGAATGGACCATACGCATGAATAACTTCATCCGAATGATTCAGTCACACGACTGAACCAGGAGACTGGATCAATCGTATGATTGTAACATAAGATTGTCTCAGTCGCACGACTGAACACTCAGTCGTGCGGATGAATCAACCGCATGGTTCAATCGCACGACTGAACCATACTAATGGTTCATTCGCACGGATGAACAGTACTAACCTATAAATACAACCCAATTTGTGGAAAAAAGAGAGCTTTCATTCTATTTCGTTTCCAGACGTACCCTAGCCGTCCAGAAGCCTCCAAGTTGATACTCCAAGTTCATAGAACGCTGTAGATCGATTCCTAATCGATTCTTAATGTTTGATTCAATACTTTATTGATTCTACGTGCGTTCTCACTGATTGGATCGACAATCAAATAGGATTCCGCACTATTTGGTTTCGTTTACACGTTAATCATTCGGTATTTCGTTCAAATACCAGGTCCTAACAGTTGAAATATTATTAAATATAATTTTTCATTGAACATTACAAGACAATTAAATTATTATAATGCAAACAAGATATAAACAACAACATAAGATTTTCAATTAAACTAAGTCCAAGTCCTATATGAGCACGAAGAGATTCTCAAGTATCAAACCTGAAACATGTTAAAAATAAAGGGGTCAATTTTGAAAGTTGGTGAGTTTCCATGGGTTAAACATACATATATATAAAAGATTTACAAGTAGCAATTCATGTCAATGGTTATGAATTATGTAAGTTTATAGAACACATATAGCTACAATCAAACCTTGACAGATTACAAGATTACAAGATTAAATGATTAGCTAAGTGTACTTAGATTAACCAAGTAGGTTTGTCAAGCCCATAGATCTATGACGTCTCCAGGCTAGCAATAGTAATGATTGTCAATGAATAATGTATCTCATAGAACACTCACAATAATATCAATAACCATGAAAAAAAGTAAAGATGAATTGCATGTGCATTTACAAGTATCAAGATGTATGAAAATGTAAGTTTATAAGGTTAACATGTTTCATCCCAAAAGGTGTGAAATAAAGTAAATATGGGGCATGGAGAACTCACATGGAAAACTGCAGGATCGGTGTTGTCACATAAACATAGATTTTTCACTCAAACTCACCTACAATAGCACTCTGATATATGAAGAATCAATAAGAGTTGATCACAATATATAAAGTAACTAAGAACACAGAAAGATAATTTTCAAGATACTTTTATATATTAACTCTCAACTCAAAATACAAGACTCTTACAAGCAGATGATCTATTCTATGAATTACAAGGAGAACCTATATATAATACTATCTACAACCGAATATACTTTGATACCAGGGATCCTATAGCTAAAGTCTATACTACAAGGCTAAAGATTAAGGTATCTCGGATAAAGTCTTATCTGAGATTTGGTAGTCAGTACATGTCCCCGACTTACCTTTTGTCACCAACTAAAGTTGATAACATGTACAATCATGAAAAGGTGAACAGTGAAATAAAGTATGGTCAACAACATGGCTCTTTAGGAAGAAGCCATGTTGTATCAGAAGTCTGCAGCAGAGTGTCAGAGACCATACTTGTGTCCACTGGTTCATAGCAGTGTATTCCGAAGGTTAAATGGCTTCAGAAGAGTAAGTACTTCCGAAGCCACTTATACTTCGGAAGAGTCTGCTTCTTCCAAGGCTTGGAAACTTCTTCTTTTCATCATACTTCGGAAGTGTTCTTTACTTTATTCTTCTAAGTCTTGAACTTCGGAAGTATGCATTTGTCTTCGGAAGTTGGTCTTTTTCTTTGTCTTCGTAAGAACTCTACAACCTTTGGAAGTTTCATGTTAAGCTTCGGAAGCCTTTGCATGCAGCACCAAAATAACTTAAATGACATAGTTTTGGTTGCATTAGCCTTCTTCTTGATTCAACAAACTCCCCCTAGGCTGATGCAACCAAAACTTCACTTGTCTCGACTTCTCAAAACTTTCAGCACCAAGAAGAGTAAATATTTGTCTGTCTCCTTGTTCTTCCCTGATGTGATGCTTAGAAGCTTGTACAAATCCTTGGTAGACAGGAAATCTAGTCTGTCACCTTGGATAACATGTACCCTTTGTTGTTTCCCTCTAAAGAGAGTTAGTTGATGGGAACTGTAATCATATTCCCATCGAACTATAGGTTCCAATTCAGGACCTTCCACCATCTGTAGAAATGCAACACCTTTGGTACGAGATCTTTCCTTGTCTTCCTGTCTTCTAAACTTCAACTCTTCTTCAACCTTTTCCTTTGCAGTTAACTCAGCTAGATGAAGACTACTAAAGATGATATCTGATGAGTACAGCAGTTTCAAAGTTGGAGGGATTGGAGAATGGCTTTTCTGCTAGCTCAGCAAGGTCGAACCTGCTGGAGTGTAGCAGAGAGGTTGCATTGAATCTATTGACTTCACCATTCTCTCTTTCCACAACAAAGTTATAAGAAGGTTCATCGAACCTCCACTGGATTATCTTCCTTCTAGCCGCAAGAGACTGACTAGTAATCTTGTCCTCTTTCTTTGTATCCAGTAGAGTCACTAGTTTCCTTCTGAGCTTCTTCTCTTCATCATTTAAAGAGTCTGAGTTGAGGCCCAGAAGTCTCACAGCCTCGTCCAAAGTTTCCTCAAGGCAGATCAAGGAATTTATCTCTTGTGAGGGAACTTGAAGAACCATCAACATAGGTGATGTTGACAGAGTCTTCTGCACAAGAGACTTCGCTCAAAGTAGTGCAGTTGGCGAGCTTCGTCTTGATTACCTTAAACTCCTCAAGAGAGAGATGTTGAGAAGGCTGAGGGGATGGTTTGGATGGTAGTTGGGTAGGTTTAGGTTCAGAGGTTCTGGCTAGTGTTTTGGGTTGGATGATGGGAAGTTTGGGTGGTTGAGGCAAGGGAGTAGGTATGGGTAGTGATGTGGGTTCAGGGGTGAAAGGTTCAAGTTTAATGGTGAAAGGTAAGGGTGAAGGTTCAGGTTGTGGTTGGGTGGTAAGTAAAGGTCATCACTTTTATCCTTCTATACATCTTTTTCCTTTTCCCCATCCGGATGTTAGCCTTAATTTCACTGACAATTCGTTGGAGTGTCCTTTCAGACATGGGACCCACCTGCCTTCCAGAGAAGCCATGAGCCCGAAGATAGTCCTTCATCCAGGCCTTCTCAGTGAGCTTCTTGGAGGCAGTAACCCTGGCTTCTTCTTCCTTCTTTTTCTTCTCTCTGGCCTTTTCTTTTGCAGTCTTCTTCCTTTCTTTCTCCATTTGATCCTGCTCTTGTTGTAGAGCCAGAGGATCGTATCATCATTGTGTGGAGAAAGTTCTTGAAGATCAAAGCCTCTGGAGAGTAGGAAGTTCACCTTGTCTCTCCTTAGCTGTAATTTAGCCTCCTTCTGTTTCTCTTTCTCTATCTCCAACGCCAACCTGGCTTCTTCTTCAAGTTTCAGCCTGGTTGCTTTCTCCAGATCCACCAACTCCTCTAATGGTAGCAGGAGTGTTTCTTCATTAGCAACTCCCAACTCAATGAGCTGGTCAATGATCTCCTCTCTCCTTTTATTGATGACAGCCTCCTGATTGGATGCAGCTGCTTTTGTACTGGCAGCTAGCAACTTTTTAGTTTGAAGTCTTCCTTTCTTTTTGAGTTTCTCAATCTTCTCCTCTTCCTGAAGCTCTTCCGCAGTCATCTTCCTTTTTCCTTTGTCTTTTGAAGATCCTGACTGTGGTGGTTCTTGGAGAGAGGTTTCTAATTATGAGAGAGGCAGAGATGGTGTCTGGGATGGAGGTGGAATCAGAAAGTCCTCACTATTCACCTCAAATGCCATTTCAAGGATTGCATCTATGATGATTAGTTCCTCGGACATTTTAAACAATCCTTCCGCAGCTTCCATTTCAGCTTTGGAAGATTCAACTTGTTCTTCCGAGGCTTTAACTTCAGCTTTGGAAGTTTGAGGAGATGCAGATTTCGTTCCAACTGTTTTAGTTGCTGGGCCATCAGTCCCCATTTCCCCTTCGAATTGAATCTTAGGTTCCATGTGGACCTTAGGTTGACCAACTTCTTCCACAGTGGTAGAAGGTGTAGTCAGCCTTTGAAACTCTTCTACTCCAAAGTAGATCATTACAGCATCATGGCTTGGCTGCTCAAAGGAGGATCTCAATAGAAACTTGGTGAAGAGTCTGTAGAGATCACTGAGCATCCTTGGGTCAATCTGAAGAATGACTTGAGGTGGCTCAGTCACTAAGATGATGAGAAAAGAAGATATTGAAGTTGAAGGTCGGCTCTGTGGTTCCTCATATGTTTGTCTTTGAACATTCTCCCCCTTTTTGGTAGTATCATCTTGAGAGCTAGATGAGCTAGAGGAAGAAGTCAATGAGACCTAAATAGGTACATGCCTAACAAACCTTTCTGTCTGTTTCTCAGCTAGTTGAGCCTTGAGATTGTCAATCTTAAGTTGCTGAGTGGCAGACCTTGCTTCTAAAGTCCTAACCAAGGATTCAAGGTTTGAGAATTTAGATAGAAGGTCTTTAACAAGGAGTTGCATGCTTCTCTCATCTTCTTTTGAAGAATCATGGGGAGATGAGGTAACATACCTAGTATGTTTAGCCTCACCACCAGATGTGGTTTCTTGGCACCCTGGTTTCCCATGCTCAATGATGTCTCTTTTAGAGTCATCAAAGGGATCGGTTGCCGTAGATTCAGTCTGAGATATGTTACCACTGTCCATAAGGTCCATTGAGGATCCTTCTGTAGTGGCAGCTAAATCTACATGAGTCTCCTCCATATCATTAGGACTCACCTCAGTTATTGGTTGCTGATGGGGGCTAGAGAGAAGGGATTTCTCCGGGCTCTGTTGATCTGGAAGAGGGTATTGTAGATCAACTTCATTGCCATGGAGAGATGTTATCTCTTCATCATTTTGAATAGAAGGTCAGTGAAAGATAGGGAGGTTAAGCCTACTGACCCGGGACTTTGGTTAATGTCTACAGGCATTGAGCCTCTGGTGGGGCTGTCCCTTGTTGGCTACTCAGAAGAGTGTAGATAATCATTCTGAGGGCTGTTGGTGTGGGTATCGGGCTCCTGGATTTGAGACTGAGGAGACTCAAAACCCAATTTGAGGTCAAAAGAGAAGGATGGAGAGACCTCGGACTGAGTGGCAGCCCATGTTTCCACTCTAGTCTTTTTGGATTGAACAGGAGGGGCTTGTTCAATCAGAGTCGATTGAACAAGGGTTTGTTTGGGGCGTCTTTGATAAGTGATGGTGATGGGTGGAGAAGGTAGTGTTGGCATTGTGGAGGTGGTTGCTGGTGTGGGTTCATCACCTGTGGGGTGAACAGGGATGTCACCAGGAGCTATGCGCTCAATCATACCTGGAAGTAGAGTGGTATACCTTCCAGTGAAGTTGGTGGACATCTTCTTCAAGGTCTTGAAGATGGAAGGCCACATTTGGGGGACAGTCAGAGCAGCTGCACAGACAAGAATGCTCTGGTCCAACTCACAGTTGATTATGTGTTGAAGGAATCTAGGATACATAAAGAATGTTTCCCTTTGCAGATTCCAATCAGATTTGAGAACACAAATCGTGAGTAGTTGAAGCGCAGGCCTTCACCAATCCATGAACTAAGCATACTAGTTCATAAGGGATTTGATCCCATCCTCTGGATTTGTTGGACAAGCAATGAAGAACAACATGCAGGAGGAACTTCCAATTGTAGGAGAAGTTGAACTTGTAAACAGTCGACCTGCTGATGTCTCCACCATATCCCATTAGGATATAAGTGTTATCCAGATCTTCCTTTGGAATTCAGTAGGAGCTCCTTCATCGTGAAGCTCAAGGTGCTCCCTGATGAGTTGTTCAGTGATGATCAACTCCTATCCACAGATGCTGGACCGCAGTACACGAATCCCATTTAGGGTTTCGACCTGACCATTTTCCCAAAATTCTACCATTTGGTTGGAGTAAACAGTGGGATTAATAGTAAGGGCAGTGTAGTAGGTTGATTGGGTGAGAAAGGAGATAATTTTAGAGAAGTCAGCATCTCTTGAAGAATCAAGAAGTGCGACTTGGTTGTGCTGAGGGTTGAGTGCCATTTGGGAAAGGTGAAAGTAGATGATTTTGAGCTTGGGTAAAGTTGGAGAGCAGAAATTTCTAGGGCAGTAAAAATTGAAAGTAAGAAGATGAAATTGAACAGTCGAGATTATTTAAAAGAGGGTGGTAAGGCGGTAATGGAGGTTAGGATAAGGTGATGTGATGGTATAGTGAATGAATTGACAATGGCGGTAAGGTTGAAATCAATTAAATAATTCGAAATCATTAACAAAATATTTGCTTTTTACAGTGTGGGGCCCAAGAGATTTACGTTACACAGTACAATCTCTCTTCCAAGTGGAAAACATTTCTGAAGGTAACTTGTCTTCCGAAGGCAATTCCTACTTCCGAAGCCAAGACTTGGCTTCCGAAGGTTAGAGTTGCTTCCGAATGGAGAATCTGTAAGGTGCTGTTTGTTTCTGAAGAGGTAAAACGTCTGCAGTCTGCAGACCACATCTGTAGATATCTGTAGGAGAAGAGGTGGACCAACCTCTGCAGCCTGTATTAAAAAGACTGTTTGTTATGTAACGTCTGCAGACTGCTGAAATAAACAGAAATTAATAAAAAGTTAAAATAAACAGAAATTTAATAACTGTCATAATACTGAAATTAAAATAAATTGTTAAAAGAGTCATACAATGTTGAATTAATATAAATTAAACCACAACATTTTTTAGATCATTCATTCCATATTATTTCCGAATGACACATTCATTAACTGCTCAGCAATTTCATCTCGTATCTGAGTCATGTATTCCCGATCTGATGCAGTACCAAGTTCTTCAACCTCATCTTCATCAGCATCAACGTTGGCATGTCTATTTCCTAGCGACATATCGGGTTGATCATATTGTGTAAAGAAATCATCGCTCAAACCCTCTTTCCTTATAAAGTTATGTAGCGCACAACATGCAATGGTTATATTCCTTTGTGTACCAACGGAAATGGCGCCATCCTTTTCAATATTGGGAATCGTGCTTTCAACACACCATAAGCACGCCCAATAACGTTCCGAAGTTTTGCATGTGCATGGTTAAATTTTTCTTTATTTGTTAATGCTCTTCTTCGACGAAAATCTCCAAGCCAATACCTCACATTACGATATGGAGCCATAAACCCTCGTATGTTTGCGTATGCGGCATCACAAATATATACTTATCTGTATAAATATAATTAATTAGATATTAAACTAAAATGAAAGTATTTAATAAATCATAAACAAACCTGGTGGTGGAAACGGAAATGGTGCATCTGGATCCGAAAATGCCTCTGATAAAATTCTGGAATCATGTGCTACTCCTTCCCAGCCGGCAACGATAAACGTAAAAATCATGTTAAAGTCACAAATTGCTAGTACGTTTTGATAGCAATCTCCTTTTCCCCTACCTCTATATAAAGCTTGTTTTCCAGTAGGGACAATAGCATGTACCAAAGTTCCATCTAGTGCACCGACCGCTCCTTTAAAAATCCGTCGTATCCTTTTGTTATGTCCCGAATGTTTGGATTTGGATTGAAAGTAGTTGGGACTATCATCTTTGGCGAAAACCATCATTTTATCCAATACTTCATAAAAAAATTTATGAATTGTTTGTTTCGAGTGTTGAAATCTACGCTTGATAACCACATAACGTTGATTATGACCGATTAACATCAAAATCATAGCCATCTTCTCCTCGACCGATACATGTTTACTATCCTTTAACAAATAATTATTTCTAAAATGTGCGCATAGTCGGACAAAGGATTCACGAGACATATGTAGCAATTCAATGCATTGTTTTGGATTTCCATGCAATAACTCTAACGTGTATTTATGTCCCGTCATACTCGAATCATTGTCTCGCATTCGTTTCACACCTCTATTCCGAAAGAAACGGATATACAAGTACATAAGATTAAGAGAAGTTTTCTTATCATAGTCCATAATGATCCTGTGTTAATAAATCATAAATAATCATTAAAGTTTTCAACATAACCAAAAAAGCATACAAAGTTTTCAAGCATACAAAGTTTTCAAAAGATAACCAAAAGCAGATAATGCATAACCAAACAGATAATTTTTAAAACCATGTTCTTCACTACTTTATTAGTCCCGTACTTCTAGCCGTCATTTCAATCCACCCCTTTAGTGCCTCAGGAACAGTTGGCAATGCCATCCATATCTCTCTCATGTCTGAGGACGCGAAAATGTTATAAGCAGCTAAGAATAGAGGATCCACTGGCTCTAACCCAAGCAACTTTAATTTCTCACAACAATCATGAATCGTTGCCCCTTCTTTGCCATTCATCATAAACTGTAGGGCCTTTCTCATATCCTGTGCTAAATCATCATCATTGGTAGTTGATTTTGAGGTTTTGGCCCTTTTCTTTAATTAGGCTCAGGGGTAGGCTCACAAGCCGGCTCGAAAGGAGCATTCGTAGAAGGCTCAGGAGAAGCCTCAAAGCTCGTATGATAAGTGCCTGCGTCATCTTCTGTGTCATGTAAATTGGTGTCCGTAATCATAAGTTGTTGTACATGTTGACGAGAAGACGACCCAACCACTGATGTTTGGGTTGATGTCCACTTGCCACTCCTAGTGGCAGTACTACCATCAAACAACTGTGCACAAAGTTTTGGAAAAGGCAATGGAACAGCTTTCAACGATGCTGCTTTTGGATGCCCCTAAACCCATGTAAAAGAATTTTATAAGTTTTTAATTATAAGTAAAACTTATTATATATATATATATATATATATATATATATATATATATATATATATATATATATATATATATATATATATATATATATATATATAATATATATATATATATATGAACATACCTTCTTAAAATCTCCCATTCCTCGTTCGTTAAGCTAAACGTATTTGTTTGAGCATTGTATATGTTGCCAGTTTTATTTTTCAAATACACCCATCCTTGGTATTTGGCTTTAAGATTGTCATATGCGTTTTTCAATTGTTTTTGAGTCATATCTATGCCGAACTTTTCCTTAAGAGCTTTTGCTACCTTACTCCATGAGTCTTTATACAAGCTTAAACCTCTTTTACCCATACTATTTACCTCATCAATGCTAACCTCTAATAAGCATTTTAATTGTTCAGTTGTCCATTGATGTTTATCTCCCATGTCTATTAACCCACAAACAAGCAAGCAACAATCATCAACATCATCAACAGTTCAAGCAACAAATCATCAACAGAAATCAGCAACATCATCGACATCAAGATTCAAGCAGAAATCAGCAACATCATCAACAGATTCAAGCAACAAATCATCAACATCATCAACAGATTCAAGCAACAAATCATCAACAGGAATCAGCAACATCATCGATCAGCAAACAGATTCAATCAGCAACAAATCATCAACAGACATCAACAGAAATCAGAAATAAAACAAATCAAGCAACAGCTTCAATCAGCAGAAACAAATCAACTACAAGAAATCAGCAAAAATCAAACAGCTTCAATAAGAAACAAATCAAGTAGAAATCAGCAGAAACATCAAGATTCCAGCAACAAATCAACATTTTTTTAATAATCTCGATGGGGGGAAGTGGCGACGGTGGGAGCCCGACGGTGGAGTGGCGACGGTGGGAGCCGCGACGGTGGGAGCCGCGACGGTGGGAGCCGCGAAGGGGGGAGCCGCGAAGGGGGAGTCGCGATGGGTGGGAGTGGCGACGGTGGAGTGGCGACGGTGGGAGCCGCGAAGGGGGGAGCCGCGAAGGGGGGGTCGCGAAGGGGGGAAGTGGACCTGAATGGGTGGGTGTTTTGGGGGTTTAGGTTGAAATATGAAGAAGAGGTGAGAAGATGTGTGAAGACTTAGTCCACCTCTTCTCCAAGAAGAGGTCACGCAGACGTTTTTTAATGAAACGTCTGCAAAAAACAAACACTCTGCAGACGAGAAACATCTGCCCGCCTCTTTTTGGCGTAGACAAAAGAGCTTTAGAAGCTCTTTTTCAAAAAAACAAACACCACCTAAGTCTCAGAAGTAGATCTGATATGCAATCAATCGCTTTTTCCGAGGCCAAAAAATCTTCCGAGAAGAAAGTTATCCTTTGAGAAACTTTGTTTCGGAAGATATGAGAATGTCTTCCGAAGGTTAATTTCTCTTTGGAAGGAATTTACACTTAGAAATTTTCAGAGAGAATTTCTAATAACAGGGCTTAAATTGTATCGACACTAGACTTACATATTAAAAAGGTTTTCAAAAGAGATTAAATTAATCAATGTTTATCATCCCAATAGCCGTTATGAGATACTTAAATCTTTGTTCATCAAACGCTTTGGTGAACAGATCAGCATATTGTTCATTTGAATCAATTTTGATTAACTTAATTAGATTTTTCTCATGAATATCTCTAATAAAATAATACCTGATGTCAATATGCTTTGTCTTGGAGTGTTTCACCGGATCTTCAGTAATTGAGATAGCACTGTTGTTGTCAATATGGATAGGAGTACTCATAAAGTTGAATCCATAGTCTAACATCTGATTTTGAATCCATAGTAGTTGAGCACAGCAGCTAGCAACAACAATGTATTCAGCTTCAGCAGTAGATGTAGAGACACAGGATTGTTTCTTGCATTGCCATGAGATGATCCTTCCACCAAGAAATTGACATCCTCCTGATGTTGATTTCTTGTCAATATTGCAACCTCCATAGTCACTGTCAGAGTATCCATAAAGATTGAAATCTTTGTTTCTGGGATACCAGAGACCTAGTTTAGGTGCTCCTTTGAGGTATCTGGGGATTCTCTTAACAGCAGCTAGGTGAGACACCTTTGGAGTAGCCTGATATCTTGCACAAATACAAGTAGCAAACATGATATCAGGTCTACTAGCTGTGAGATACATCAGAGAACCAATAATTGCCCTATACTGATGTTGATCAGTATCCTCCCCCTCAAGGTCAGGAAAAAGATTATGGTTTCTGGGTATGGGTGTCTTGGCAGGCTTGCAATCTTTCATTTCAAATCTCTCTAAGATGTCAGAGACATACTTAGATTGATTAATGATAAACCCTTCCTTCATCTGCTTTACCTGAATTCCAAGGAAAAAGTCCATTTTTCCCATGGAACTCATCTCAAATTTTTTCTTCATAATACTCTCAAAGTCCTTACACATTTGGTCATTTGAGGAACCAAATATGATGTCATCGACATAGACTTGAACGAGCAAGATGTCCTTTCCAGACTTTCTGATGAAGAGAGTCTTATCAATGGTACCTCTAGTGTAGCCACTCTTTAGAAGAAACTGAGACAAAGTCTCATACCACAGCCTAGGTGCTTGGTGCAGCCCATATAGAGTTTTATCCAATTTGCACACATAGTTGGGGTACTGTGGGTCTTCATATCCTGGAGGTTGGCATACATAGACTTCCCTATCTTTATCCCCATATAGAAATGCACACTTGACATCAAGTTGATAGACAGTGAAGTCCTTGGATGCAGCATAAGCAAGGAAGATCCTAACTGCCTCAAGTCTTGCAACTTGTGCAAAGACATCAGTATAATTGATTCCTACCTCTTGAGTGTATCCTTGAACTACAAGTCTTGCTTTATTCTTGATGATCAAGCCTCTATCATCTCTCTTGTTTCTGAAAACCCATTTGGTGCCTATGGGTACTTGACCAGATGGTAACGGACATAGGTTCCATACCTTGACGAGTCTGTCCTCTTGTTCTCACACCTTCAGTGACATCCCCTATGACGTTCTCAGTTGGGTGAGTGTTGTGAATCCTAAGACGAGGAATCATTTCTAGTTGCAGAGATAAGTCTAGGTTGGACATATTCTGCTCAGGAACTGGAGCACTCTATCCAGTTGTTGTTTCAAAGTCATTCAATGAGGACTGATTGAATGAATGAGAAACATCATCAATGGTTGGTTGTGAAGTAGTATTAACAGTTGTCTGTTCCTTCAAAATACTACTTCCTTCTGCCTGGTGCTATGGTGGATCACCTGATGAGTTTTGAGGCTCAGTAAGTGATTCACTTGTTGAAGCTTCACTGTTCCTTGATATAGATAGGCTATCAAATCTATGAATAGTAGAAGCTTGGTGTATTGTGGCACTTGGAGAATTTGGACTAGGTCTGGGAAGCTCAAACAGTTGATCATTAGCAGTAGCATCAGCATCATTTTGAGCACCTGTTCCAGCTAAAACATTCTCACAAGATGGTTTAGAATAGTTTGGAAACAATTCTAAATCAAAAATATGATCAGGGCCATTCCCCTTAACACAAGGAGTGTGCTCATTAACAACTATATTGGATGACTCCTCAAATTGTTGATTCTTAATGTTGTATACTCTGTAAGCTTGGAGCTAGAAGAGTATCCAACAAAAATAGCATCATCTGACTTTTCAGCAATTTTGCTAAATTGTCCTTTGTGTTAAGTATGGTACACCTGCTGCCAAAGGACCTTAGAAAGCCAATGAACGGTGGCCTCTTGTTCCATAGCTCATAAGGGGTCTTTCCATGTGGCTTAACTACAAGAACTCTGTTCTGCACATAGCATGCAGTGCTGATTGCCTCTGCCCAGAATGTCAGAGGTAGCTTTGAATTAGCTAACATAGTTCGAGCAGCCTCAATAAGTGTCCTATTCCTCCTCTCAGCAACACCATTTTGTTGAGGAGTTCGGGGAGCACTATATTGTCTGGAAATCCCTTTTGAGTTACAGAATGAGTCAAGAACGAAGTTCTTAAACTCAATCCCTTGATCACTTCTAATGATTTTAACCTTGTGATCAATTTGATTTTCTATTTTAAGAATAAAAGATTTTACTGTTTTAGCAGTTTCATCTTTAGTTCTTAAAAAGAATACCCATGTGAATCTTGTAAAATCGTCAACTATCACAAGGCAGTATGATTTCCTTCCAATGCTCATTATACTTGTGGGACCAAAAAGATCCATGTACAGTAAGTGTAATGGAGTAGTGATAGAGTTAACACATTTGGATTTATGAGATGTCCTGTGTTGTTTCCCTTTCAGGCATGCAATACAGTTATCTTTGCAAAAAAACTCCTTTTTAGGCAATCCATGTATCAAGAGCCTGAGAAGCTCTGATACCAATTGCAGGATCGGTGTTTGTCATATAAACATAGAGTTTTCACTCAAACTCACCTACAGCAGCACTCGGATATATGAAGAATCAATAAGAGTTGATCACAATATATAAAGTAACTAAGAACACAGAAATATAATTTTCAAAATACTTTTATTATTGATTCTCAACTCAAAATACAAGACTCTTACAAGCAGATGATCTATGTATCTATGAATTACAAGGAGAACCTATATATAATACTATCTACAGCCGGATATACTTTGATACCAGTTGGGATCCTATAGCTAAAGTTTATACTTCAAGACTAAAGATTAAGGTATCTCGGATGAAGTTTTATCTGAGATTTGGTAGTCAGGACATGTCCTTGACTTACCTTTTGTCACCAACTAAAGTTGGTAACATGTACAATCATGAAAAGGTGAACAGTGAAATAAGGTATGGTCAACGACATGGTTCTTTAGGAAGAAGCCATGCTGTATCAGAAGTCTGCAGCGGAGTGTCAGAGACCATACTTGTGTCCACTGGTTCATAGCAGTGTCTTCCAAAGGTTAAATGGCTTCGGAAGAGTTAGTACTTCTGAAGCCACTTATACTTCGAAAGAGGCTGCTTCTTCCAAGGCTTGGAGACTTCTTCTTTTCATCATACTTCGGAAGTGGTCTTTACTTTATTCTTCTAAGTCTTGAACTTCGGAAGTATGCACTTGTCTTTGGAAGTAGAGTTCTGTCTTCGGAAGTTGATCTTTCATTTTATCTTCGGAAGAACTCTACAACCTTCAGAAGTTCCATGCTAAGCTTCAGAAGCCTTTTGCAGCACCAAAATAACTTTAAATGACAAAGTTTTGGTTGCATTAGCCTTCTTCTTGATCCAACAAAAACTCACAAATATAATGATGGTTGTAGAGTACATAAGAAAGTTTGGATGTCAAGAGTAAAAGGTGATGTCCTAAATGATTAAAAAAACAATAACATGAGTTCGGAATTCATTACAAAAAGTTAGGACATTTAGAGAATGCTAAAAAGCGAAATGTAGATTGAAAATGGATTATTACATCAATTTTAGATTCTGGACATAATGTTTGGTATGTGTTTGAACAGGTTTTAAAAATAACAAACGGTTTTATAAAATTATAAAAATTTATAGTTGACTAGTTTAAAGTCTTCCGAACAACTTTCATTCAGAAATATTTTTAGGAAAAGATATTTAAATAGGTCACAACAACAGCACAAGACAGAAGGTGCTGAAATGCGCACTTATCTTGTGAATGTTATTGTTGAGTCGTCCGATTGAGTTTAAAGACGTATAAACTGTCGTTAAAAAGGTAATTCAATGAAATTGATATTGGGGTCTGATTTTACTCAAATTTAGTTTGTTATGATTAATTTGTGGTCGGTTGAAGTCAGATTATATTATGCCAAAATTATAGTAAGGCACTTATATGCACTTTTAAAATTGTTAAAGCATGAAACGGGTTGGAACAAATTTATTATGTCGATATATGATATATTATACTTCATTTGAGTTATATAAAAATATTTCAAGACTTCAGAATAGCCATCACTTATGGAAATATCTTGTGAAATAACCGAATGCGGCGGCATAGCCGTCCATATGCAAATGACATTCTTTGTTTATATTAGCTTGATTTAGGAATGTTAGTGATTGTTATAAGGTTAGTGAATGTTAGAAGGTTAATGATCAACTAATAATGATTAAAATTAAAGGAGATCTAGTAGAAGAAAGAATAAAAGTAACAACATAAAGTTATGAGATTAATTGATATTAGGATGATTAAATAATATATAAATGCATAATATAAAGCAATATAAGGTTACCTTAGTATTTGATACTTCTTTGAAATTACTTGTAAAAGAAAATTCTTGAAATTGATCAAAAACAAAGAATGAAAGAAAGGTTTGTTAGTGAGTTTTTTAAAGAATGAACAAATAAAAAGTTAGACCTAAGCCTTGCTTTTATAGTTGAGGTTAAGAGGAGGTTATTAATGGTGTTAATGGTGAGTAACAAGTCTTTTAAAAAGGGGTTATAATTTTTAAAATAAATATAAGATTAATAAAATAAATAGATAAAAGATATATTACAATTTAAACTTTTAATTTATTAAAACCTTAATTTTAATTTAATAAACTTATTTTCTTATAAAATCTTTATAACTTTAATAAAACTTGTAACTTTATAATTTGATTATTTAATTACAATAATTAAAATTCATAATTACTAATAAAACTTTATAAGTTTATTAAAATTTATTTTATAACTTTATAAGTTTTAATAAGTCTTTTCTATTTAGTTATTTATCATAAAATGATTTATAAACTTTATAATTTTCTGAAAAAGAATTATTTATAAAACAATGAATTATTATAAGGTGTTTAAATGATAAATTTAATAAATAAATCACAATATTGTTTAAACTACACGTCTAATCCATATAAGTCATTAATATAAATAGAATAAGGTAAATAAAGAAATTCATATCGTATGAAAGTTCAATTTTAGTTTGGGTTTAGGTTAATAACTTGAAAATAGCAGATGTTACATTTCTACTATAAGACTTTTAACAATAATTTATCTCCAACCTAAAAATCCAACGGTTTCCTTCGCTTGTCGGCATAATTCTTTTGCTGATCTCACGTTGCAGCCATACGATTCCGTATCTACATGATCTTTTCGGTAGTTTCATGCACCAATTCAAGGCCAGTCAGTTTACTATCACCACCCCTACCCCCAAAGGAAACCCACAATAAAAGAAAGAACTAAGGAATCAATCATAGTCACACATTTAAATTTCAAAAAATTCAAAAAAAAAACAACGAAAAAAACAAAAAAAAACTCTAATTTCATTACAATTAGGAAACACAAAAAAAGGAAGGAACTAAGGAATCAATCTATGTTTTGTTTTGTGCTTCAGCTTCACGTTTTGTGTTGTATGAGGTTATAACATTATTGTTTACATTAAATCAACACATTTAGTGTTGTTTTCTAGTAAAACTCATCTTAACTTTTATTATAATGTGTTAAGACAGTATGTTATAAAATAATATGTTTTGTGTGTATTTTTATGGTAAACTATATTGTTTTATATTAAAATAGCATGTTTAGTGTTTTAAAAAAATGTGTTAGATTTTTGTTTGAAGTTAAAGTAGTGTGTTTTGTGTTGTCTGACGAAAAACAACATATTCTATGTTTTACTTAGAACATGTTTTTATGTCGTAACAAATATCAAAATATATTATTGTGTTTTATTGAAATCCAACATATTTTTATGTTGTAATATATTATCCAACACATTCAAGTAAGTTCAGCAAAACATTAAAAAAAAACCATCACATTGTTTAATATAACATATCAAATAGAGAACAAAAAATTGCTCACATTATTATGCTTTAGAATCTAGCACATTTATTCAATTTAGATTAATTGAGGAACTGAGAGTGAAATAACAATTGATTTACACAAATGTAAATTATGAACCAATGATTTACCTAAATACAAATTAAGTCTTGTGATATTTAGTTGTTTTAATATAAATTATTATTATGTATGATATACACATATGTAAATAACTCAAGTATTACCAAACTTAATTTACATTTATATAAATCAAATTTTCTTTTTCTTCTCGAGATAAAAAGTGACTATGTAATCTCCTGACTATATCTATATACATATATATGTTATAGGGGAGAGTTCTAATGAAAATCATATTATAATTGAAAACCAAGAAAATCACTTATTCACCATTAATCTTTTTGATCTATGGTTGAGATTAATTAACGGCATTTTAGTAATTAAATAAAAGAGTATTAGGGTTTAAATATGCATTAAGTGCAAATTAGGAACAACACAAAATTATTAACTTGGTAACTATCAAGTATAATAACAAAATTCCTAAATTTACTCTCATCCTCCATTTTTTCTCACATCTCTCTTATATTAATAGAAATTTTAATAATGAAATGTATTATTTTCTTTAGTTTGGATTGAAAAACTAGATCATCATATTCTTATAAAATAAATAAACTAAAGAAAACGACTACTTATGCATTCGTAACATCGTGTTACGTATGCGTAACAATGTGTGTTATGTATGTGTAACATTGTGTGTTACGTATATGTAACACTATCGTACATATGTGTATCACTGTTAACAAACATGTATGAAAAACCAACATGAGTTACATATTTATATTTTAAACCAATTTTTTATGCTAAAAACGTTTTAAGAGTACATATATGTAACAGTGGAGTTACATATACGTACCAAAATTTACATACATGTAACAAAATATAGTAACAACGAAACCTTTGAAAAACCTAAAAAGATGTATATGTGTGTGTCCAACTTACGTATACATAACAAAAAGAAGTACATATATGTAAACAAAAAACTTACATATGCATATAGTAAAGTTATATAAACATTAAAATAATAGAGTTACATATACAAAAACAACACAGAGGTACATATATGTAACAATAGAGTTACGTATATTTTACATAAACGTGGTTATGATAAAATTAAGAAAAACTTCTTGTTCTTTGTGTCCGTCTTTCTCATTAGGTTTAGGTGGTCGTTTTGTTCGTCATGCTTACATATACGTATTCACATGCTTTGAATCAACAATTGTCTTCTTCAATTCATCTTTTTTTACCCAGATACTCCTTTTCATCAATTCATAGTTATCTTTATCTTGTAACTCAGAAGTGATGATGATGATGATGATGGTGATTGATATTTCAAAGAACCAAAAGAAAGACATGGTGCAATTGATCTTTGCCGACACTAATGAAATCGATGGTGGTAGGCGACGACGATAAGGTTTAATGGGTGAGATCTACGGGTTTGTAATCTTTAAAAATTTATGGTGGCTGGTGGTGGAAGTCAACGGTGAGGCAATTCAAATGGTGGTTCTTGATGGGGAGTAGAAATTATCTTCAAAATTTGTTTAATTGAATTAATATATGATGATTTGATATAACAAATTCAAATTGAGAGTGAGAAAAGGAAGGGATAGTCAAATATAATTAAAAATACCATAATTATGTTAATTGTAAGATTACAAAAATACTCTTTTTTAATAAAATAAAACATATATATTAAAATTTTATTATTGGTTGAAAGTAGTTTTCATGGTTTTCAATTATAAATGTGATTTTCATTTGATCACTTCTTTATGTATATAATCTATACAAATAAAACAAAATAAGTTTTTGTCACATGTCATCTTCTTACACATTTCTTGTCACGTATCATCTTCTTACACATTTCTTGTCACATATCACTAGCATAAAAATGTAATCATTTAATGATTGTGTTTAATGCCACACATATTATTTAGATATTCTTTTTAAAATTATAAAACATATTTTTATTAAAAACTAACTAGCATAATAAGCTAACAATTTAATGCTCATGCTTGATGCCAAATATATTATTTATATTTTTTCTAAATTATAAAACATATTTTTAGTAAAGAATCTATTTTTTATATAAATATGAGTTAAATACTAAGAACTTTTTTAAATGATGTTTAATAAACAAACTCTAAAGAAAATTTGGAATGTTTAAAAGTATTTTTTAAGTAAATGTTTTTAAAGATGAAAATTTAAAAAAAATATTGTTATTACTTTATTAGTTAAGATAGTTGATTTATACGTAATTTGAAACATATCTTATCTAAAAAATTAGTTTATAATTTATAAATATTAATTAATAACTACCAATTTAATATTTTAATTTGAACTGCATAAAACACATGCTTTTAAACTAGTTAACATAAATAAAAATTCGTTCTAAAATATTTGCCATGCTAAAGGTTCCTCTAACTCTTAAGCACTGTTCTGTGTCTTCCCAAGATGCCTTGTAATAGGATGTACAAAAAATTAATCTACATTTTAAGTAAATTAATATTTACTCGTAACAAATATAACACATACATAAATATACATTGATCAAACGACATCTAATCAGTAGAACAATCACTATAGTATTATCTAAGCAACACATATTATTTTAAATCTAACAAAATTAAGCAACACATATTATTTTAAATCTAACAAAATAACGATATCTTAATGACAAGAAAAAGAATATAACAGTTTTAAAGTAGCATTTTTAAACTTCACGTTCAGATGAGCATATTTTAAGTTCATCTTTAGAGACATAAAAAGACAGCTTATGCATGTTGTCATCCACACATGTTTGTTAGACATTCATGATTTCTAGAAGAGAAATGTCAGCGTGATATATATAGAAGCTAATTTTTTATTTATTGTATGTCTTTGTGCGTCGAACAGGCTGAACCGAGAACTAGTTTATGACTATTTAAAATATTTTCATTTGAATCAGTTGGTTATGGATAACAGGGTGAACCGCACAATTTGGTCGGACCGGATTTTAATTTTTTAAACTTTTACCATAAATTTTCATTTGTCATTGTAGAGAATATGCATAGAGCCTGAAGCAACCAAAGTCCTTCTGCACGCATGCTGCACAAGTATTAAAGAAGAATGCTTCGGAAGGTTCACACATGCAACAGAAATATTCTAAGTGTGAAATATTCCGAAGCCAAGACCAATATCTTCCGAAGCCAAGACCAATATCTTCCGAAGCCAAAGATGAAGTCTTCTGAAGCTTCAGAGACAAAGTCTTCCGAAGCCTCAACTCTTGAAGACTGATTTCTTTCGAAGACTTTTAGTAACATGCTTTATCTGATGTACTATTCCATAAAGCTGGACACCCTTTCCGCTGCATCTCTGTAATGTCACCAACTTACATGAATTGGTGAAAAGGTCCATGCATTTGGTAACTGTACATTGAGGTATTGAGTCTGTAACTTTCTACTTCATGTATTTTATCCTTTTTGTAATAGATAAGGATATGAGTTATGACATGTCATAGTCACAAAGTCAAAAAGGCAATCTGCCTTTTTGACTCTACAATTGATTTTGTTTTGAGTCTAGTCAATTGTATCCAATTGGCATTCAAAGTATTGTCGGCTGTAGAATGTATTATAAGTATCTCATGTTCTTGTATCTTTCCTTTATGCTTTATAACATTTGTAATAGCACATAGAGAAAACAATATACTGCAATCTTGAAAACCATCTCACTGTGTATCTTGCTCTTGTGTTCTGTCTCTTACATTACTTGTGTTCTTAGTGTCTTATTATGGTAAATCCAGTTCAACGTTTGTTTAAGTTTAGTTAATCTCCTCTTTGTGTTGTTGTGTTATAAGTGAACCCCCTTCACCGGTCCTGCATTTGGTATCAGAGCTTTTCAGGCTCTTGATATAAGATCTTACCATCTTAAGATTCCTCATACACACAAATACTAAACTTTTCAAATGGCAGCTATTTCCAAAACTAATATGGAAACTGGAACCATGAACAAGTCCCCACTGATCACTCTTGATGACTTTGATACATGGTTCCTGAGAATGGAAGGTTTCATCAGGTCTCTAGACTTAAGAATGTGGGAGTCTGTTGAGAATGGACCTTACATACCTAGCACCCCCTCTGCTACTGGTGCTGGTATGATCCCCAAGGCTGTGGCAAACTACTCTGATGAAGACAGGAAGAGAGTAGAGATTGATAGAAAAGCCATGACAGCCCTTCAAACTGCTCTTCCAAACTATGTATACAGAGGTTTCAAGAAGTGCAAAACAACCAAGCAGTTGTGGGATGCACTGAAACTGATGTATGAGGGTTCCTTTGAAGCCAAGGAGAACAAGAAGGATCTCCTTAAGCAGCAGTTTAAAAACTTCAACTTCAAAACAGGTGAAACCATGACTCAGCAATACTTCAGGTATGTTGAGATTATGGATACCCTTGTGGATGGAGGAGTTCCTCTTGAGAACAGGGACATTGTAAGGAAGTTCATGTCTTCACTTCCTAGGCAGTGGACACACTACTGTGTGGTGATCAAGAGGACTGAGAATCTAAAAACTCTTACTCTAATAGAGTTATATGGGATTCTCAGTGGCTACCAGATGGAGATGAACATGCAAGGTTCATCTGGCAACTCCAACAATCAAATAGGTTCAACCCTGCATATGGTTGAAGGGATAGCATAGAACCCTAATATCATCTCATATGCTACCCTGAAAACTCACCAAAGGGTCCTTTCATCACCTTCCCAGAGAAACCAAGGGAGAACTACACCCAAGGAAGCCCATTCCAAGAGACAAATCTGCTCAAGCATTTGTGTCTTCTGATGAAACTTGTGGCAGCTTTATGTTCACTCTTGAAGACCTGGACTGTATCCATCCAGATGAGTACATGGAGATAGTCCAGCAGATGGCTCTTCTCACTCATAGAGCCAAGAAGTTCTACCAGTGGACTGGAAGGAAGTTTCCAAGCAATGCAACTAGTGGAAAGTTTGGCATGGACAAAGACAAAGTCAAGTGTTACAACTGTAACTTGATGGGCCACTTTGATAGGGAGTGTAAGGCACCTAGAACAAATGGTGGCCAAACACAGTCCAGACCCAACTACATTGACAAGCTCCCCAAAATGAGAAACCAAAGCAACAGGCTAATGTTGCTGTTGAAGAAGGAGGCTTTGACTGGAGCTTTCAGGTGGAACATCTCTGTACCCCTAATGAAGCTCCAAACCAAGCACTGATGGCAGATCATGATGAAGCCAAGGTATTGGAATATTTTTGTACCCCTGAATGCATTGCTAAAGTAAATAGATACAGGTCTTATAACTTTGAGATGAGATCTGATCTTGAGTCCTTAAACATTTTAAAAGCTGATTATAGAAAGTCTGAAAATGATTATAACTGAAGATAGAGGACTAAGAGAAAACAATTTCAGTTCTAAAACATGAGCATACAGATTTTAGGACTCAAATCAAGGATCTCATAACCAATCTGAATGAGTGCTAGGTTGAGCTTGTGATCAGCAAAGCCAGGGCAGACAAGTGTGTTCTTGAAGAAGAGACCTTCAAGAACTGATATCCTCATCCCTGCACAACAAAGTGTGCTATCAAAACAAGCAGGGACTAGGATCAAATGAGATAGCTCCTCCATACAGAATCTTGTCTGTAAGATCACCTAGGTGTGAAACTTGTGAAGATGAGCTTCCTCTCATAGATCCTTTGAATGAAGAGGATGAAGAAGTGATAGTGAAGAATCTTCTAAGAAGAGTAAAGAGGAGGATTTTAAGAAGGGCCACTATCCTTCTAAGGAGAAGAAAAAGACTGTAATGACCAAGTCAATGAGTAAGAACTTGATCAGAAAGAGCAAAAGGAAAGCAAGGAAGGCTCAAGAGATCAAGGCTACTTTTGACTCCAAGCAGAAACAAGTGTTTACCTCTGTAGGGTTTGAAGTAGTAAAGACTGAAGACATCAACCTAAACTCTTCTACTAAGAGTTCTGGTTCTTGTTCAAATCATCTTAGTACCAAGAAGAAACTGATCTGCTGTGTACCACTGCTACACAGCCTGAACCATCAAACTCCAAAAATAGCTCCCAGCCCAAAAGGACTGTCTCAACATCTACAAAGATGAAGGTGGAGAAGGGATGTGACCAAAGTCAGTCTTGTTCCCAGTAGAAGGCTCTTGGGAAGAAGAAAATGGAGTGTGTCATGTGTGAAAGTACTGCTCATCTTGCTAAGGATTGTCCATACAATCCTAAAGGTACTCTTCACATGACCAAGACAAAGACTTTCAAGAGTTCCAAGATTCAAGCTTCGGAAGGAAAATTTGTTTCCTTCGGAAGCTCCAAATCTAAGAAGAAGGCAAGTGGAAAATTGCCTTTGGAAGAAAAGTTGGTCTCGGAAGGAAGGAATACTTCCGAAGCACTGAGGTCTGCTGTAGTGCCTGCAAGATCTTTCGAAGGCTCAGTCATCAAAACTTCCGAAGTATCAAAAGCTTCCGAAGTATTGGTGGTCAAGTCCAAGACTCCAAAGGTGGTGTGAAAGTCTAAGAAAGACCAAGTGACTAAAAATTCTCCATCAACAACAGCTCAAGATCCTCCTAGCACAACCATAGGATCTATTACTATTGCATTACCTTTTGTTTCTCTTAATGAGCCCAAGACAAGTAAGGCTTGGGTTTCCAAATGTAACTAATCATTTTCTTTGTGCAAGGACAACTGAAGACAAACAAAAATGTCTGGATCATTGATAGTGGCTGTTCCAGACACATGACAGGCAATAGGTCACTACTCCAGAACTTTGAAAGGATTGATGGAGGGCCAATTGCTTTTGGAGGAGATGAAGGTGGTTACATTTTAGGAAGGGGCAAGTCACAACTGGTAATCTCAGCATTGAAAAGGTAAACTTTGTCAAGGATCTTGGGTACAATCTTCTGAATGTATCCTAATTTTGTGATCAGAGTCATAACATGCTCTTTACAGAGCATGAGTGCATTGTTCTTAAGCCTGGGGTGGTCATTCCTCATGAGCATATTCTGCTTAGAGCCCCCAGGAAAGGGAATATGTACAAGATGGATTTGCAAGAACATCTCCCTCTAGAGAAGTTTCATGGTTTCTGTCTAAATCCAATAGTGATGAGTCTTTCCTATGGCATAAAAAAATATGCCATGTAAACTTTAAAAACATGAATAAACTGATTAAGAATGATTGGTAACTGGAATGCCAAAGAAAGAGTTTACAAGTGATGACCATTGTGTTGCATGCCTGAAAGGGAAGCAACATATGGTATCTCACAAGCCTAAGGAAAGGAACTCCATCACTACACCCCTACACTTGTTACATATGGATCTCTTTGGCCCCACCCGTGTAATGAGTCTAGGAAGGACCTCTTACTGTTTAGTGATCACGAATAACTTTACAAGATTCACTTGGGTCTTCTTCCTAGAACTAAGGATGAGACTTCTAAGATTCTAAAGATTTTCATCTTGAAGATTGAGAATCAATCTGATCACAATGTCAAATCATAAGATGTTATCAGGGAACCGAATTCAAGAACCAAATCCTTGATCTTTCTGTGATGAAAAAGGTATTACAAGACAATACAATGCTCCTAGGACTCCTCAGTAGAATGATGTTGCTGAAAGGAGAAACAGGACATTGATTGAAGCTGTAAGAACCATGTTGTCTGACTCTAAGCAGCCCATCATCTTCTGGGTAGAGGTAGTCAACACTGCCTACTATATGCAGAACAGAGTTTTAGTAGTTAAGACTCATGGCAAGACTCCTTATGAACTTTAGCACAAAAGGAAACTTTTCATTGATTTTCTCATGTCATTTGGTTGTCTTTGCACCATCTTGAATACCAAGGATCAAATTGCCAAATTTGCTGAGAAATCAAATGATGGACACTTCATGGATACTCTTCTCAAGATAAGGCTTAAAGAGTATACAATCACAGAACTAGAATTGTTGAGGAGTCAGCCAATGTGACTTTCAATGAACACACACCCTGTGTGGTTGGTTCTGGTCCTGATTGGCTATTTGATCTTGATTTAGTTACCAATTGTTTTAACAAATCTTATGAGACTTTTTCAGGATCTGCAGAAAATTTAAATACAGGTGATCCTGATCCAAGATTTGAGCTAAGAAGACCGTCAAGTAATACATCTTCAACTCTAGTTGGAACTACTTCTGCAAATGAGGTTTCGATCAACACCACAATGACAAACTCAGCTAATAAATCTGGTATGTCTTCAAATTCCAGCTCAGAGGCTCCACAACCAGATAAGGATGCTTCAATTGCAGAAGACAATGATGGTAGTGGCGAAAATGATCAATGTTTCCTTGATGCTGATAACCACTCTATAGATGATAACATCAATGATGTCACACACTCCTTGGATCAAATCTCTCGTGATAAGTGTGCTGATGTGATGGGTGAAACTTCTATGCTAGATCTAAATTTCTCTAATTTAGATCTTTCTCAGCAACTTGATGTGATCCCTCAGCTAAGGATCCACAAGTCCCACCCCACCACAAACATCATTGGAGATGTTGTCATAGGGGTAAGAACAAGAGGACAAACCCATAAAGCAAATGTTTGTCTCCACTCTTGTTTCTTATCCCAGTAGAGCCAAAGAAAGTTAATGAGGCTCTGAAGGATGGAAGTTGGGTTGAAGCAATGCAGGATGAGCTGCTTTAATTCAAAAGACAGAAAGTTTGGAACCTTTGTCCTCTTCCTCATGGGAAGACTACCATTGGAACCAAATGGGTGTTTAGGAACAAGAAGGATGATAGAGGCATTATCATCAAGAACAAAGCTAGACTAGTTGTTCAAGGATATACACAAGAAGAAGGAGTTGACTATACAGATGTCTTTGCTCTTGTAGCAAGACTGGAAGCTGTGAGGATATTCCAAGCATTTGCTGCATCCAAGAACTTCAAGGTCTTTCAACTTGATGTAAAATGTGCTTTTCTTTATGGAGTGATTGATAAGGAGGTGTATGTCAAACAGCCACCTGGTTTTGTAGATCCTAATCATCCTGATTATGTCTGCAAGCTTGACAAAGCTCTTTATGAGCTGCATTAGGCACCCAGGAAGTTATATGAGACACTATCTGAGTATCTTTGCAAACATGGATACAGAAGAGGTACTATAGATGGAACTCTCTTCATCAAAAGATAGGGAATCAACTTATTGCTAGTTCAAGTATATGTGGATGACATCATCTTTGGTTCAACTAATCCAAGGCTTTGTAAAGACTTTGAGAAGCTAATGAAGGACAAATTTAAAATGAGTGCCATTGGGGAACTCAATTCTTTCTGGAAATTCAAGTGAAGCAAGTTGAAGATGGCATCTTCACTAGTCAGTCAAAGTATGTTCTGGACATACTCAAGAGGTTCAACATGACTGATTGTAAAATTGCTAAGACACCCATAGCTAGAAACCACTCCCTTGGACCTGATCTTGAGGGGGAGTGTGTAGATGAACACTTATACAGGGCAATGATTGGGTCTCTTATGTATCTTACTGCTAGCAGGCCTGATATCATGTTTTCCACTAGCATCTGTGCAAGATATCAAGCCAACCCTAAGATGTCTCATCTTATCACTATCAAAAGGATTTTAAGATACCTTAAGGTGCTTCAACACTTGGTCTGTGGTATCCCAAGAATCCTGAATTCAATCTGTATGCATACATAGATAGTGATTATGGTGGTTGCAACATGACTGCAAAGTCTACATCTAGGGGATGTTAGTTTCTTGGTGGAAGGGTTGTCTCATGGCAATGCAAGAAATAATCTTGTGTCTCTGCATCAACTGCCGAAGCTGAATACATTGTTGCTGCAAGCTGTTGTGCTCAAGTGCCGTGGATTCAAAATTAGATGCTAGACTATAGGTTCAACTTCAAGGAGACTCCCATTCACATAGACAACAATAGTGCTATCTCAATCATAGAAAATCCTGTGCAACACTCAAGGACCAAACACATCAACATCAGGTGACATTTAATAAGAGATAATTATGAAAATGGGTTAATTAAACTAGTCAAAGTTCACACAGATGAATAATATGCTGATCTGTTAATAAAGGCTTTTGATGAACAGAGATTTAAATATCTTGTATCAGCTATTGGAATGATCAACTTTGAGTAGGTTTTTCTTAAAACTAATTTTTATTATTTCTTAGAATATGTTGTCCTAAGTTGTCTAGTTCATCACTTTCATAAGCTCTTATTTTCTTCGGATGAAAAATCTTTTGAAGACTTTCCTTAGATTTATGAAAATTTTGATCCTTCGAAAGTTATTTCTTTAACTTCGGAAGAAAATCATGCCTTCAAAACAAATAACTGTATAAGAAATTTTACCTTCGGAAGAGATTTCTAAATGGTATGCCTTCAAATTCCAGCTCAGAGGCTCCATAACCAGATAAGGATGCTTCAATTGCAGAAGACAATGATGGTAGTGGCGAAAATGATCAAGGTTTCTTTGATGCTGATAACCACTCCATAGATGATAACATCAATGATGTCACACACTCCTTGGATCAAATCTCTCATGATAAGTGTGCTGATGTGATGGGTGAAACTTCTATGCTAGATCTAAATTTCTCTAATTTAGATCTTTCTCAGCAACTTGATGTGATCCCTCAGCTAAGGATCCACAAGTCCCACCCCACCACAAACATCATTGGAGATGTTGTCATAGGGGTAAGAACAAGAGGACAAACCCATAAAGCAAATGTTTGTCTCCACTCTTGTTTCTTATCCCAGTTAGAGCCAAAGAAAGTTAATGAGGCTCTGAAGGATGGAAGTTGGGTTGAAGCAATGCAGGATGAGCTGCTTTAATTCAAAAGACAGAAAGTTTGGAACCTTTGTCCTCTTCCTCATGGGAAGACTACCATTGGAACCAAATGGGTGTTTAGGAACAAGAAGGATGATAGAGGCATTATCATCAAGAACAAAGCTAGACTAGCTGTTCAAGGATATACACAAGAAGAAGGAGTTGACTATACAGATGTCTTTGCTCTTGTAGCAAGACTGGAAGCTGTTAGGATATTCCTAGTATTTGCTGCATCCAAGAACTTCAAGGTCTTTCAACTTGATGTAAAATGTGCTTTTCTTTATGGAGTGATTGATAAGGAGGTGTATGTCAAACAGCCACCTGGTTTTGTAGATCCTAATCATCCTGATTATGTCTGCAAGCTTGACAAAGCTCTTTATGAGCTGCATTAGGCACCCGGGAAGTTATATGAGACATTATCTGAGTATCTTTGCAAACATGGATACAGAAGAGGTACTATAGATGGAAATCTTTTCATCAAAAGATAGGGAATCAACATATTGCTAGTTGTATACATGGATGACATCATCTTTGGTTCAACTAATCCAAGGCTCTGTAAAGACTTTGAGAAGCTAATGAAGGACAAATTTAAAATGAGTGCCATGGGGGAACTCAAATTCTTTCTGGGAATTCAAGTGAAGCAAGTTGAAGATGGCATCTTCACTAGTCAGTCAAAGTATGTTCTGGACATACTCAAGAGGTTCAACATAACTGATTGTAAAATTGCTAAGACACCCATAGCTAGAAACCACTCCCTTGGACCTGATCTTGAGGGGGAGTGTGTAGATGAACACTTATACAGGGCAATGATTGGGTCTCTTATGTATCTTACTGCTAGCAGGCCTGATATCATGTTTTCCACTAGCATCTGTGCAAGATATCAAGCCAACCCTAAGATGTCTCATCTTATCACTATCAAAAGGATTTTAAGATACCTTAAGGGTGCTTCAACACTTGGTCTGTGGTATCCCAAGAATCCTGACTTCAATCTGTATGCATACATAGATAGTGATTATGGTGGTTGCAACATGACTGCAAAGTCTACATCTAGGGGATGTCAGTTTCTTGGTGGAAGGGTTGTCTCATGGCAATGCAAGAAATAATCCTGTGTCTTTGCATCAACTGCCGAAGCTGAATACATTGCTGCTGCAAGCTGCTGTGCTCAAGTGCTGTGGATTCAGAATTAGATGCTAGACTATGGGTTCAACTTCAAGGAGACTCCCATTCACATAGACAACAATAGTGCTATCTCAATCACAGAAAATCCTGTGCAACACTCAACGACCAAACACATCAACATCAGGTGACATTTAATAAGAGATAATTATGAAAATGGGTTAATTAAACTAGTCAAAGTTCACACAGATGAATAATATGCTGATCTGTTAATAAAGGCTTTTGATGAACAGAGATTTAAATATCTTGTATCAGCTATTGGAATGATCAACTTTGAGTAGGTTTTTCTTAAAACTAATTTTTATTATTTCTTAAAATATGTTGTCCTAAGTTGTCTAGTTCATCACTTTCATAAGCTCTTATTTTCTTCGGATGAAAAATCTTTTTGAAGACTTTCCTTAGATTTATGAAAATTTTGATCCTTCGGAAGTTATTTCTTTAACTTCGGAAGAAAATCATGCCTTCAAAACAAATAACTGTATAAGAAATTTTACCTTCGGAAGTTTAAATGGTTGTCTAAGGCACTTATATGTTTTCAAGGACCTTTTTTTTCGAAACAAAATTAACTCTCGGAAGCTTTGTTTCTTTTATGTCCAAAGCATTCAAGTCTTAATTTCTCTTCCGAAGCAAAATTTTCAAAACTCTCAAAAAAATCTTCCGAAGTCATTTTAGCTTCGGAAGCTTTTTCATTAAAACTTCCGAAGATAATTTTCCTTCGGAAGCTTTTTGACTTCCAAGAAAACTACTTTTTGAGCAAAATTAAACTACTTTTTCAGAGGTGGGACCGACATCCGGATTTCAAAGTTTATTCTCTTTCATTAAACTTTATCTGAAATCCTTTTCACATATAAACCCAACGGTTTCCCCTTCTTTCTGCTTCTTCCTCCGAACCTAAAATCCAAAATTTCTCTCTGAAATTTATTTCTTCTGTCTTTATTCATCCTTAAGCTACCTCACAATGGCCAACCCTGTTCACAAAAATGACCTGAACTTTACCATGCAGTTACACAGGCAAAATAACCAGGTTGCTCTGTTAAGCTCTGAGAAAGATTCTCATTTCTCAGAGGTTTGCCGTTTCTTAGCTTTGTCTAACTACTTCACCTCCCTAACCATTGATCCTCCACTCTATGAGGATCATCTGCTTGAATTCTGGAAGACCTGCCAAGAGGTCGTAATGGATGGGGAGAAGGCACTATCTGCCACAATGCAGGGGAGAACAGTCTTCATCACTCCGATCATCATCAACATGCATCTTCAACTGGATGATGAAGAAGGTGAGGTGTTCTTCCCAAAAGAAGTTGTTAATCATTCTTTTAAGCAGATGGGGTATGAGGGAGATTACTCTGTCAAGACCTTCAGGAAAGGGAAAGTCTCATCCCAATGGAGATTCCTGCTCCATGAGGTCATCCGCACGTTATCAAACAAGCATGGTGGATGGGACCAGATTCCTAAGGATCTCTCCTTCATTATCCATGGAATAATTCACGGGATCAAGTTCAGGTTTTCTCAGTTTGTTTATACTAACTTACTTGTAAACTTAGATTCCTTAGAATATTACATGTTCCCTAGATATGTTCAGTACATTCTTAACTGTGAACTGGGCTCATAGTTAAGGGGATAGGTAATACTCTTAAACTGAGACAGATGAAGCCCAACATCTTTAAAATACTGAGAAAGCCCACTGTTGGCTTCTCTGGGGTAGAAAAGACCCTAGTCCCAAAAATGTTAGAGCTTATTTCTCAAGGTGACAACCTAGCAGCACCAGCTATTGTTGAACCCACACCTGCTACATCCCAACCACCTGCACAGCCACAAATCACCATCACCTACCAAAAAAAATCCAAACGAACCCTTGCTCAGACTATTCAGTCTATGGAGGCCCCCATACACTCACCCATACAGGAGGAAGTGGAAACTAGAGCTCCCACTTCTCCTAAGGAGCAGACCACTCCCATCTCTTCAAGGATCAGTACTAAGGTTCCTCATGCTCAGCCTGATGAGCTCATAAGCCAAACTGCCTTAAGCCATCACTCTTAGTCTCAACACTCAAGTGATCAACCTTCAGGGGAAAGTTACCATCCCCAGCCTTTAAATCTCAACCAACCAATCCCCAACCTTAACTTCTATACTGATGAAGATTTAGGTTTCAGTGAGTACCATAATTCTTTCTTCTTTTTCCCTACTCAAAGAGAGATGAGTGCTCCTGAGTCTCCTACTTCTAGCCCATATCAGTCACCTACAACTGAGGTGGACACTTCTAAACCTGTTTAGGATGTCCATATGGAAAAGGCATGATTAAATCATTAAGACCTCAACCATGGAAACTCAGCCCACTAACATCTCAACTAAGATTGCCAGTGAGCAGAGAAAATCCAGCAGCCAAGAACCTGAAGCTGGTGGTGAGAGTGAGGACTTTGGTCCAATCATCTCATCCCCCAATGATTCTTTTGATGAAGATGAGGGGAATTTAAGACTAAAAGTGCAAAGACTGTCTCAAACATGCACCTATTTAGTCTCCAAGGTTAGTCACCTTGAATCTCAAGTGACTACCTTGTAGAACAGGTCAATAATCAGCAACTTAAGATTTCATATCTTAAGGAACAACTAGCTGAGAGACCTTTAAGAGGACCTCAACTAGGAACACAAAAACCTGTGGAGGTGGTTGACCTAACTCCTAGCTCACCTATGCAAGTGGGTGATGCTACCAAAAAGGGGGAGAAAGTTATCACTACCATAGAACCTGAGAGTTCCTCAGGGAGTATGGACATTGAGGACTCACCATCCTCACTTGCAATTATGCCTACTCAGCAACCTCCTCAAATTCACATTGATGTAGACTACACAGACTCCTTCATACAGAGTCTGTTTAAGGATGGGATACCAAGGGCTATGTCATCTCCACCGTCTTCTAATCACATCATTGGGTGGAGGTATGACAGCAACAGGAAAGCCCTAATCATCATAAGAATTCAAGGGCAGCAGGAGATTTTCAACTTTCAGACCTTGAACTTCTATGAAGGTCTGGATTTAGTCAACATGCCACTTGTCAATCCAAGCCAATCAAGACAAGCTGACAAGTTGGCATAAAGAATCCAAGACAGGATCACTGCAGGGTTCAGCCTAAGAAGAAGACTGTGGGAATCATGCAATGTCATCGATCAACTAGATGTTGAGGCAGACCCTAACATTAGCTTCATAGGGGAAACCTTGATTGAAGGCCCAGTGACGGAACCTGAGAGCCCAGTCTTATCACCAACAACTGCTGCAGAGATTAATGCTCTTTTTAAGACACCTGTTGGTGAAGGTGCTTCTCAACCTCTCTCTGGCCAGAGCTCAGAAGTTGCACCAAGCAATGAAGGCCAAAACTCTCTCCATCCTGAGTCATAAAGGTTTGTGAGTGACAAAAAGAAAAGAAAGATAAAATCTGAGGAGATTGAGGAGGAGAAGAGAGAGAGAGGAAAAGGAAGCTGAGGGGAGAAGGTTTCTCTTCTAGGTCTACTAGACTCATGGAGACTGCAATCAGGGTTGCCCCCAGACCAGATACTCAGAATGATGAGTTAAGGGCAGTCAGGATAAACTATTTGCAGACAAGGAACTATGACATAGACAATGTCATCTCTCTCCCCTTAGAGGAGTTAAATGAACTGGTTGACCTGGAAAGGTCAAGGGAGAAGAAGGAGGCAGAAGATGCAAAGCTTCTAGTACAAATCAAAGAAGACAAAAGAAAGAAAATATTGTACAAGCATGTGCCTACCCTCTCCCCAGTTCAAGAAAGTCCTGCATATGAGGATGTGATTCAACAAGAACCTCAGGTAGATAAAGAAAAAGAAAGGATCAAGATGATCAACTACCTGAGTGCCACAGGCCTCTATCAGGCAAAAGCACTTCTTCCCTTGTCTTATGACTATGTTGAGTTTGAGTATCTCAAACAACTTGAATTTGAGATAGTCAGAGAAAGAAAGACAACTAAAAGAAAGCTTAGGGAAGAAGCTGCTAAGTCAAGAGCCATCATCCATAAAAGCATGAAGAAGTCTACTGACAGGCAGAGGATGATGAGCTTCTTGAAGCTGTATGGATTCTCCGGAAGGAGACTTGGCTCCATGTCTCTATCCACTATGGATGAGCATATCAGGGTGATCAAGCAGAAGATCAAGAGTGGAGAGCTGGTTGACTTACATTCCCCTCCAAGTCAAGCCCCACCTGAAGTGGAGGTTAAGATTAAACAACCAGAGACATCAAAACCTGGACCTCCTGCTAAATCTCAGCAAGCTTCATCTTCTGATCCACAGCAGGGTCAAACTCACTCTCAATCTGAACCTATGAGAGTTGAAGACCCAACTGAGAAAGATAATGAAGATCAATTAGGTACTGCAGGCCAGTCTTCTTAGTTAAAAGTTGTAAAGAGAAATAAAAGGATGGCTTCTAAACCAAAGCCAAAGAAGAAGAAGAAGACTGCATCCTTTTCTAAACCTCAGGATGAGTCTGAACATCCTGAGGATGTGCAGCCAAAGGATGCTCCATCATCTCCCATTCCAATAGCTCCTCTTGCATCAGAAAGACCCATCCTATCCTGGACATGCATTACAAATCCAGAAAGATGGCATGTCATCAGAGATCATGGCATTGAGAATGTCTACACTTGGCAAGACATGTTTCAGTTGCATCTACATGATCTCTTTGACATGAGAAGACATTTTGACAGTCTGAAGGATCCTGATCATCTCATGAAGAAAGGCCTGGTTATCATCCTGATGAGGACTGTTGATATCTGAAGTCTTCAAGAATTTTGGTAGCATCAGCCTAGGGGGAGTGTGTAGAGAATATGCATAGAGGCTGAAGCAACCAAAGTCCTTCTGCATGCATGCTGCACAAGTACTGAAGAAGAATGCTTCGGAAGTTTCACACATGCAACAGAAATATTCTAAGTGTGAAATCTTCTGAATCCAAGACCAATATCTTCCGAATCCAAAGATGAAGTCTTTTGAAGCTTCAGAGACAAAGTCTTCCGAAGCCTCAACTCTTGAAGACTGATTTCTTTCGAAGATTTTTAGTAACATGCTTTATCTGATGTACTATTCCATAAAGCTGGACACCCTTTCTGCTGCATCTCTGTAATGTCACCAACTTACATGAGTTGGTGAAAAGGTCCATGCATTTGGTAATTGTACATTGAGGTATTGAGTCTGTAACTTTCTACTTCATGTATTTTATCCTTTTGTAATAGATAAGGATATGAGTTATGACATGTCATAGTCACAAAGTCAAAAGGCAATCTGCCTTTTTGACTCTACAATTGATTTTGTTTTGAGTCTAGTCAATTGTATCCAGCCGACTTTTAAAGTATGGCCGGCTGTAGGATATAGTATAAGTATCTCATGTTCTTGTATCTTTTCTTTATGCTTTGTAATACTTGTAATAGAACATAGAGAAAGCAATATACTGCAATCTTGAAAACTATCTCACTGTGTATCTTACTCTTGTGTTCTGTCTCTTAAATTACTTGTGTTCTTAGTGTCTTATTGTGGTTAATCCAGTTCACTGTTTGTTTAAGTTTAGTTTTCTCCTCTTTGTGTTGTTGTATTGTAAGTGAACCTCCTTCACAGGTCCTGCAATCATTACTTTAGTGTTCCATGATTCATATTTTACTTATCTAAGTCTTCATGTTAAATGTAAAAATCTCACCAAAACAGATAAAATGTTCGTATTTTGTTTTAAATTAGATACATATAAATAATTATATATTTATATTATTTATGACATTACTTGTTTCCTCAAATCAGTTTGATTCATCCGATGATCGATTTTCTATGCGGTCCGATATCAAATCATTCCTTGTATCCGTTGAGACAAGAAAAATAAATGAGATCGGATATTAATAACGGCAATTCTATGTGTTTCTAGGATTTTTTGTTCTTCGACATTCCATACATTTTCTACTTACTGCTTTCGAATTTATTCTCCTAAAATCTCACATTCTCGAATATTAAATTAGAATCAATTTCTTAAGCATAAACTTTTTTAATGTTGTAAATAGCCTCTAACTTTACAAATGTATGTATTTACACTTGAAAGTGAAAATTTAACATCACAACTCCTATCTTAGGATTGATACGTACGTTGTACAATTTTAGAATTTAAACTCCCTTTGACCCGCAAATTACTAAAAAGTGTTCTAAAAATGATAGCTATTTAATAAAATATTTACCTTTGAAACCTTTTTTACGATGATATTTTATTTTAATTCTTTTAAAGTATTACTAATCTTATTTGAATATAAATCTACTACAAAAAGTTTTAAATAAGGGTGTACAAAATCGAATATCTGAATTTCGGATAGTGGATTTCACTATCCAAATTCGAATCCGAATCCGAATCCGAGATTCGAAATTTGGACATCCAAAATTTGGGATTCGGATTTGGATATTTAAACGGATATTTGAATTCTAAAAAATCTATATTTTTAATATTTTTTTAAAAAATATTTTTTAATAAAAAGTTTTTGGATCCGATGTTTTAATAAAATGATCTGAAATATCCTAAAATTTCTAATTAATATTTAAGATTTAATAATACTTAAAAATATCTCAAATAATTAAGATATCTGAAAATTCTCAACAAATCCAAAAGTTCGAATATCCAAATATTCGGATATTGTGGATTCGAATTTTTGGATATGGTTCAATATGGATATTTTTAGTCAACCCTAGTTTTAAACACTTAGCACTAGACTATCAACTCAAATAATTGTACACTTTATGCACTTATGTAGCGTTTGGTATGCAAGAATGATGAGCGGAATGAAATGAACCATAGAGGGTGAATGGACAAAAATATGTTTGGTTGGTGAATGTAATGAAATGAAACATTACATAATTGATTTAATTCCCTCAAATTCATTCCATCATCCCCTCCTTTTTTTTCATTACATCCCTTCTTTTATCATTAATCATCACATCACTCACTCACTCACCACAACAACCACCACCATCGCTGCTCACCACCAAAGGCCACCGGGAACCACCGCCGGCCACTTTCGTCGCTGGAAACCATGGCCACGAAAACTACCTCCGGAAACCATCGCTGCCTCCAGAAACCGCCGCCGCCACCGAAACCACCTTCGGACCACACTGGCCACCACCATTGCTCGCCATCACCATCATAACCACTTTTACATTTCATTGCTTTGTTTTTTCATACCTAACAGACAACACAAATTACTGATTAATTTATTCTTAAAGGGTAACCAAATAAAACAATGAAATGTAATGATTCATTTCATTCTCTCATTCATTCCATTCCTTCATCATTTCATTCATTCATCATTTCTATTACCCCATACCAAAGAAACCCTTAATGCTTTGTTCTTTTTGTTACCTTTTGTAATCTTTAAAGTTAATTACATAATTGGTTCATGAGGTAAGATCGTTACCCAAGTTTAGTCACAAAGTATCATTTATTACAAGTTTACTCATTAAATATGCGAAATTATATCAAATTTGTCCCCATGTTAGACGGATGTGAATCTTTCCGTTAGCTTTTTAAAAGTGACCATTATATCTTCTATAATTAACATCATCGTCGTCTTCCGAAGAGTTGGGTGTCGACTCAATCACCGATTTAATCAACCGATAGTGTAATAACTTTTCTAGCTTCAAGCCCTAAATCGATCAATGGTGTTGTTTGGGTTATATGTTTAAACGAATCCGGGCAAAATCAAAGGTTTTGGGTGTGCACAATAAAGAAGATGACTGTCAAAGATAATATTTTCACATGCCTTCATTGGCATTGTTGCCACCATCGCTTCAATTGACAATTTTAGGGTTTTGAAGAAGGTGGGATGGTGGTTCGTTGTTCAAACGATGTTGGTGGTGAAAGGGGGGTTTCTATGGTAGAGGTGGTGTGTCTGAGGGTGTGAAGATGATGATAATGATTAATGAATTCAGGTTAGTGGTTGAAATGATCATGATGATGATGTGTTTATGAGATGAATTTGTTGTTATATATTTATTTAGTTTCAAATCTGATTTATCATTTTCATATTAAAGGTAATATGATCATTTTATATTAATTTAACTTGAAACACTAAAATTAGCTAGACTAGGGACATTTATGTTATAAGTTGACGTATTTTGTGAGCTAACTTGTGATAAATAATATATAAAGACTGGCTTTAGTAAACTCGTGTATTACACGAGTTAAATAAATAAAATATTAATATAATAAAATTTATTAATTATAAAATAATACTCTAAGATATTAGATATGATATTATTGAATTCAGTATGAGAAATAACTATAACTAATAAAACAATGATATCAACTTTTTAAAATTTTGTTTTTAAATATTTTGTTTTAAAACAAACCGTAAAAAATGTTGTTTTTAAAAAAAATTATTGTAACTCGCAAATTAATTAATTTTGGTTTTAAAAAAATTGAATATTTAAAAATACCAATTTTTATTCATATTTTTTAAAAAGTTTTATGCTTTAGAAATATTTATTATTTTATAAAAGATTTGTTTATATAGAAATAATATTAATAAATAGATCTCTTTTTAATTATTAAATGTAAAAAAATATTAAATAATATTATTAGTAATTAAGGTAATTATTTAAGATAAGAGAAATATGAAATTTTTTTGATGAAGATGATTCTGATAATTACACGTATTAGAGTACTAAGAAAAAATAAAATTAAACTTAAATAAAAAAGAGGACTATTTGTGTTAAAGTCTAATCTATGGTATGTGGTTGGTATTTCAAACAAGGGATGATAGTAACTTTATGGCAATCATTGATTCAATGAAACCGAGTAGACCCTAAGGCATGTTTTTTGTGTTTTTGTTCAAATAAAAGAAATGTTTTTTGTGTTTTTGTCAAATAAAAAAAGAAGTTTTTGTTTGTTTTTTGAGTTAAAGAAGAGCCAACCACACATGAAGGCACGTGCATGACCACATGGAAAAGTCATATAGTCCACATACTCCCCCCAACTACTTTCTCAATATCCCCTTGGATTTTTTAATTTGTTTTAGTTTTCTTTTCTTTTCTCTAAATTATATAAGCAAGCATATATACTATTCCCTATTTTCCAAGAAATATATATTATAAGGAATATTATATATGTTCTTTTAATGATATAAATTTTACTTTTAGTGGTAAATTAATTTGCTCTAGTATTTCGAATTATATTGACAAGATTCACAATTTACAGTAACACAAAATATTATGCCGATGGCATTATACTAAATTTATTTATTTAATTTTTAAACTAACGTCAAAATTATAAATAAATAAACAATTGGAGTTCTAGGTGAGTCGTTAAAGGCCTTGCGAGATGTGCAAAAATATTTTCATCCAAACCCGAATCTAATATATTCGAAAATTCGAATTTAAAATATCCGAAAGTTTGTACATTTGGAAATTTGGATATCTAAATTTCGGAAATCTGAAATTTTCGAATTTTAATTCGAATAGTATTTTAAAAAATACTTTAATCAAAACTATTAAATGAAAATATATCATTAGAAATTTCAAATACGAAAAGGCTTCGTAAACTCAAGACATACGTTAAACACAAACAACCAAACCGTTCTGTAGACTGAGAATAAAAAATTCAAAAAAGTGAACAAATAGAATAAATAGTGAACGATCTAAGACATAAATTTAAGAAAAATAGAGAAGATGATGGTGTCTTTGAAACCAACTCTAATATACATAGAATACACTATGACACAAGCTGATGGATTGATATCCATTTTTAGCGATAATGAGCTCGTTAATCTTAATCCATATGATCTTACAAAGTTATAATCATGTTTCAGACACAAGTTTGACAAATGCGTTACCACTTAAAAAGACACTATTGAAACTGCTATGAGAAAGGTTGTACTATGTCATGGTAGACATCAAAGTTTCCTAACTATGGGATCATGAAAAATTAGAAGTCAGTTTATCAAATAAAGAGTTCCACGAATTATAAAATTTCAACGGTGAAAAACTGCCCCATGAACTCGAGCTAGTCTAGTCTTCAGATACCTCTGAAGTGACTTTAGAGACATCTGAAAACAACTTTTAGAGACTAACCGGTCATCAAAGGGAACCAAAATGTCTAAACTTATAGGGCTTAGCTTTCTTGGCGAGCGAAAGAATGAAGACCTAGTTCAATTCGGTTCATCAACCGATGTGGCAAACACCAAAGACGTAGCATACCTGACAAAAAAATTATGCTACTTGCCAAAGGTTTGTTACATTGAGAATATTTAGGAATTGAGATTAGATGGCATGCTCCTTTAATGTTTGGACACTTGACTAAATCAAACTGTCAAGACAACCAATCGAAAATCGAAATCAGTCGCTCTCGCCAACCACTCAAGTCGAATCGTGTTTCATTGTAACTAATCGTTTATTGACTTAATACAACACATTACTTAAATCTCAAATCTTTTATGTGATAGTATTGGACCATTGGTATCTATTTCCTTACAAACCTATATCATTTCTAGAGATCTTGAACCGTTATCAACTTAAAAATAATTTTAACTAATGGATGTAAACTATCACAACCGGTTACTATTATTATTTGATTTAAAAAGATATTTATTTATACGATAAATATTTTCATTTAATACTTATTTATGAAACAATATATGGTCAAGTTAACGCTATAAGATCATAATTTATTTTAATCAATTAGTTTGGCGTTAACATTTATTAATCATTAACTAAGGGTCTGTTTGATAACTTTTGAATGATTAAGTGTTAAACCAATAAAAAATCTAAATCATTATGTGTTGAACCATTAAGAGGTCTGAACCATTAAGAGCTAGTATATCGTTTAACTATTCAAAGACAAATGTCTGACTAATTTAGATAATATGTCTTAACCATTCAGCATTAGACTCTTAACCATTTAGCATTAGTATAATGTTTAACCATTCAGAGGTAAATGTCTTAACCATTCAGACATGTGCTCGCGAAACAAACAGTCTGAATCATTAAGTGCTCAACCATTCAGATATCTGAACCATTAAGATGCTAATTAAGAGGCTGCCAAACAGCTCCTAACCGCATAATTTTAATAAGAGATACAAGATTATATAGTAAACATTTTATGAGAAAAAAACGAGAGTTGAGATAGTAATTAGTAAACTACCAAGAGGCTGAACTAAATCATAGTTATTTTATGCTCCTTGTTATTATAACCGGATGATATTTTAATATCTTTCCTTTTTCATTTTTAAACAAAAGTATGAGATTTTTACTTTTAAGGTTAAGTGTCTAAAAAGTTTTTTGAAATCATTCAACCTCCATTGTGGAGTGTTACATCTTACATGCTTTTAAACAAAGTAAAGCTTTTTTTTAGTTGTTTCCCTATGCATACATTATGACCACAAATATAAAAAATATATATATCACTTATGATTATATGAAAATAAAGTAATGTATAGAGATAAAACTTACATACGCCTAAGAGTGTAGACGTCAAATTATGGCGATATATTTATCATGTTTACTCTTTTGTAAATTATGTCTACGAATGATATAATCTCGTAAATTGCGTATTCATTAAGACGAAGAGTGGAACCAAATGATTCAACTAAAACTTGTGTGTGGAAAACCGTTAATCTAAACCAACAAGTGCAATAGATAATGAAGACAAAGATAAAGACAACAATTGTAACAAGACGAAGACTTGAAAGCAACCCAAATGAATTGAAGATGATGATGAAATCTAAATGAATATAATAAAGGTTGTAGATGACGAAGAACACAATTGTTAATGCTTAGGGCGTGTTATTAATATTTTCCATTCCAAAACTTTTAACCAAACAAATTACAAACTTTTAGCGGAATTAAATCTAATTCCTTTGAACATTTTTCAATTTTCTCACCAACATTCTAAGAACCATCTTGTGATTAATAATTGGACACTCATTTGTATTATGGGACACTCTTCCCCTCTTAATCATTTTCTATATGCACATATATATATATATATATATATATATATATATATATATATATATATATATTTAATTAACTAGAATATGTTAAACATATATGTAATACTACAAACCAATTTATTTTTTAAATCTTCTTGGTTGTTTGTACTAAAACGTCACTTTTAGTATATGCTTTTATAAATGAAATAATTGTGAAAGGTGGATTTTTAAAGACCATAAAACATGATTTAATAGGTATTGTGTGGTTTGTCAAGTGAAGATTGAGAGATTGGTTTGGTTTGGGTTGGGTTGGGTGGGGCATAGAGTATGGGGGAGGCCAATACCGTTGAACCGGGGTTTAGGTTTGTGGATATGGTGCGGAATGTGGACCCTTTTCAACTTTCGCATGCCAACAAATATTATTATTATTACTATCATTATATTAAGTTTACAATACAAAAGTGTGGTTTTTATGCGTATGACGTAGGAAGTAATCTCAACATTTAATTAAGAACTGATGGTTTAGATTAGAGATGAGAATAATCACCCAAGAAATGTATCTGAAAAAATAGATTTAGAGATACCCTATAACTCTTGACTTTTTTTTTTCAAATTTTTTCAATTTTCTTAAACTCGTATAACTTATTCGTACAACAATATTTTCTAAAAAGATACATCATAAAATCAAGCATTTTATTCTTTAACTTGAGTATAGTATTGTTATACTTTTTAAAAAAATCAACTTTAAAAAATGTTTATGTGTTATACGTATAACTTGTATGATTATTAACTACTTAATCATGAAAATAATTTGCATAATTATAAATATACCTTGCGTAATTATTATTTTTAACTTGAGTAATTTTAACTTGTGTAATTATGAATATAACTTGCGTAATAATGAATATAACATGCGGCGCCGATGAAATTAACCATCTTCCAAAATACACGAGTCACGCCCTATTGATATGCTACAACCATTATCAAATTGTGTTAATAGTAAAGTTTTTAAGTTTTACATTTTACTACAAAACTTTTTAACAATGTCACATGCATTCATTTACACGTTATCCTTCATGTTACGTGTTTAAAAATTATCGTTATAGGTTTTGTGCCTCTACAAAAAATATACATATGCGTCTTGTATGTTGTTATA